>LPNX010319188.1:12756-27815 GCA_001517045.1 Pseudotsuga menziesii | reverse complement strand
ATATATAGACCAATTAAATAATTTACTTTGACCATCCACTTAAATCATTATTATTATTATTATTATTATTATTATTATTATAGTTTGATTAAGGTTTCCGATATCCGAAATATCGTAAATCGTAAATCCCAAATAACCTTAACAAAAAATCGAATTTCTGATACCCGAAAATCAAAAATCGAAAATAGAAAATGGACAACCTTTTAATAATAAAAAACATCTTTATAAAATGAAATGACAAACAACCAATTACTTAATATATATATTGACCAATTAAATAATTTATATTCTACTGGTTTCGATTCCTCATTTGATAAAGAGGTAAAGCTATCGTTGAAATTTTATTTATATTGAAACTCAAAATAATATATTAAAAGGATGATAGCCAATTTGTGGAATTAACAAACTTAATATCAAATTGACATTTTTTTCAGTTTAAATGAATTTATCAGAAAAAAATTCATTATATCTATAGTCGGATATAATTTGGCTATAGATTTCATAGTTTTATTCACAATTTATGTTGACTCTTATTTGGAAATTAAAAATTAACTTTTCAAAAATTGGAATATATGAAAAACAAAATTAGCAATGAAAACAAAACTATAATGAAAATAATAATGTAAAAACAATGAAAACAATTTTGTTAATTTAAATGAATACAAGCAAAATGAAAAAGTTTTCCATTTAAATGAATTTATAATTAAAAATAAATAAAATAACTATTTTAGGAATATGAAATCTAAATACTATTTTTCGGTAATAGGATTCGGGAAGCTAGCAAATTATTTGAAGCTTAAATAAAATTTCAACGATAACTTTACCTCTTTATCAAATGAGGAATCAGAACGAGTATTGAACTTCCAACTGAACCAATTTTAGTTATGGTCAAAATTGTCTATTTTTCAGTTGAGAAATCAGCTTAAATAAAATATTACTTATTACTTACCTTTCAACTGGACCAATTTTTACGGACTTCAAAATTATTTGAAGCTTAAATAAAATTTCAACGATAGTTTTACCTCTTTATCAAATCAGGAATTGAAACCAATATTGAACTTCCATCTGAACCAATTTTAGTTATGGTCAAAATTGTCTATTTTTTAAAGAGGATTTCCGAATTTTTCGACTTTTCGGTTTGGAAATCAGCGGAGAACCATTTTTTATGGTGACCATTTTTTTTATGGATATAAATTGGTATGATAAGTAATAAGTTGAAAAGTAATTATTAATTTTTATATTAAAAATAATATAATAATCCACAAATAATTACTTAAAAAAATTAATAATCACTTTAACTCTTATGGTATCGTGACCATTCATTATGGGTAGTATGGAATTTTAATTATAAAATAAGCTACAAAATAGTTATTGTTTTTAATTTAATATAAATTTTTAATTATGAAATTTTAAAGAGAAACACAAAATTAGAAAAAGTTAGAATTTTTATTATCAATTTTTAATGTTTTATATAATTTAAAAATTAATAATAAATTTCAACTTTAAAACTTGTTTCAAACTCTTATGATATAGTGACCATTCATTATGGGTAGTATGGAATTTTAATTATAAAATAACTTACAAAATAGTTATTGTTTTTAATTTAATATAAATTTTTAATTATGAAAATTTTAATCTGTAAGAATTTGGTTAGAATAAAGAGAAACACAAAATTAGAAAAAGTTTGAATTTTTATTATCAATTTTTAATGTTTTATATAATTTAAAAATTAATAATAAATTTCAACTTTAAAACTTATTTCAAAAGTGAGAACTAGCTTTTGGCATTTATTTTCTATGTTTTAAGAGTTTTTTCAAAAATATGGTCTTTGATTTTCGATATCCTAAATATCGGAAATCGGAAATCGGAAATCGTGTATACCCTAAATAACCTTAACAAAAAATGGAATTTTCAATTTTCGATAACCGAAGATAGGAAATCGAAAATAGAAAATGATCAATCTTTAATAATAAAAAACATCTTTATAAAATGAAATGACAAACAACCTATTGTTTAATATATATTTTGACCAATTAAAATAATTTACTTTGACCATCCACTTAAATCATAGTGATATTCGAAATATCGAAAATGGTAAATCCCAAATAACCTTAACAGAAAATGGAATTTCCGGTTTTCGATACCCAAAAATAGAAAATGGGCAATCTTTAAATAATAGAAAACATATTTATAAAATAAAATGTCAAACAACCTATTACTTAATATATATATTGACCAAATAAATAATCTTATTCCTTATTTGATAAAGAGGTAAAGCTATCGTTGAAGTTTTATTTATATTGAAACTCAAAATCATATATTAAAAGGATGATAGCCAATTTGTGGAATTAACGAACCTAATATAAAATTGACTTTTTTTTTAATTTAAATGAATTTATCAGAAAAAAAAAATCATTATATCTATAGCGGGATATAATTTGGCTATAGATTTCATAGTTTTATTCACAATTTATTTCAACTCTTATTTTGAAATAAAAAATTAGCCATTTGGAAATTGGAATATATGGAAAACAAAATTAGCGATGAAAACAAAACTATAATGAAAACAAAATAATGAAAAAAAAAATGTAAAAACAATGAAAACAATTTTGTTAATTTAAATGAATACAAACAAAATGAAAACATTTTCCATTTGAATGAATTTATAATTAAAAATAAATAAAAGTAACTATTTTAGGAATAGGAATAAGAAATCTACGTACTATTTTTCCGAAATAGGATTCAGGAATCCAACAAATTATTTGAACAAAAATCTGAGTCTTCGTTTTTTGATATCTAAAATATTAAAATCGAAAATTGCGGATACACCAAATACTCTTAACAAAAAATTATCATCCAGTGCTTTAGCGTGATGAGTTCAAACGTTCAGGCAATAATAAAAATTAACAATTGATTGTTATTTAATAAGGAGAGTCACTTCACTCTATGATTTCTTATTAACAAATTTATCAAATAAGAGTTAAAATAAATTGTGAATAAAACTATGAAATCTATCAATATTACTATAAATATTAATTGTTCTTTGTATCTCTTAAATAATGGACAAAATGCAAATCATGGGCAACATACACGGAGATCAAGGAAACAAAAAGACTAACGATATTGTGCATATTATAGATATCCATTAAAATGGTACTACTCGTGTTATATAAATATCTAATTGTAAATTAGCATGAATATGATACATTAGATATCGATGTAATGTTATACATGGCTTTTTCTAAGGTTATTTGGGGTATCCACGATTTTTGATTTCCGATATTTCCGATATCAGAGACCGAAGACTCAGGTTTTTGTTGAAATAATTTGTTGGCTTCCCGATTTCCAATTCTTGATATTTCGGATATTGAAAACTGGAAACATCCGTTTTTTTATTTATAATGTTGATTCATTTCTTCGATTTTCGATATTTCGGATCCGGATATCGGGAATACAATTTCCTACTTTTTCTTTTTGATATCAAAAACTGGAGATCCCACATGCTTTTTGACTGAATGATTGTTTCTTAATTTGTGATTAGCTTGCTCTCCACTCAACAACAATTTAATGCTTCGGTTGATAATATTTATATATATTTTTTGCTAAAACCAATTCAATTGACATAAAATAAATCTAACCTAACTATTTGTTATAATATTTTTAAAGATATAATAATATATCAAACTTAAGTGTAAATCTAATACACTTCAAGTTAATTAACGCATTCATTTTATGAGAAATTCTAAGATAATATAGCTATTAATCTTAACAATTTGCAAATTTCTATTACAATAAAAAAATAGAATATATGTTTAACAATGTCGAGAAATTTGATTTCATAACTTGATCCATTTTATAAAGATTCATATATCAATTTGAATACTGAATATACTATCTTTATTTTATTTTTAAATCCACTTATTATCATGAATGTTAAATTACATTGTAAACATTTATAATAAAAATTGATAATTTTGAATACAAATATTATTTGCACTTATACAAATATTATTTAAAACTAATAATGTTAAATCCACTTAAACAAATATTATTTGAATATTTGCATTTTTTTTCCTTTAATGTTATATACAAATGTTACTCAAAAATCGGGAAGTTGGAAAAGCTAAGATTTCTGGAGATTGTGGCATAAGAGAAAAGTTAAGATTTTAATGGTTAAGACCAGGAAACAAAAATTCAGTCGAAAAAGATGTGGTGTTTCTCGTTTCCGGTTTACGTAATTTTTTATATATTTAAAAAATTATGATCTCATTGTATAAATGAGAAACATTATTAATTTATAAGTCATTATAAAATTTAAAAAGTTGGAAAATATATTTACATCTTCAAAAAATGACTTTTATAACACATTCCTCCCGTGTTTATGGTATACTTTAAAATTGGAAAATATATTTACTTTTATAAAATTTAAAAAAAAAGGAAAAATATATTTACTTCTTCAAAAAATGACTTTTATAACACATTCATCCCAGATTTATAACACATGAAGTCTTGGGTTTATGGTACACTGCAATATATATTGGATCCGAAACGATTTAGGGTTTGTAATGTAGGCTGGATAATATTGTAATGAGTTTTATTAAAAAAATAATGGAATGTGTACGATTTTCGATTTGCTAAATAGGGAATCATAGATTAGGAAACATACATTCAGTCCAAAAGGATGTGGTGTTTCTCGTTTCCGAGAACACAAATATCTGAAATCTCCTGACCCATTACAACTAATTTTAAAAAAAAATCTGAATCACACATTCAGAAAATATATTGATACTTTTTAAAAGAAAATACTCAACATAAACCTTGAATACAAGATTATATTATAAATATAATAGTGAAATATTCAACATAAACCCTGAATAGAATTGTTATATTATATTACCTTGAATACAAGATTATATTATAAATATAATAGTGAAATATTCAACATAAACCCTGAATAGAATTGTTATATTATAATATAATAGTGACTTAACAAGATGAAGAATCAAGTTTCCTTGGTAAACATTTATTCATATTCTTATCAAAATTTGATAAGACATTGACGACAAGCACTAGAGTATTATATAAGAATGAATTTCACTATCGTTATTTTTATCTTTCTTTAAAAGGTGTATAACATCATCTTAAAAAAATCACTTATTAAAAGATTGGAACAGTAATAAAAATGTAATGTGTTTTGTACTATAGAAGTTTAACAACCATGGTTTATGATTTAACAAATTTAAAATATATTTTATAAAAAAGAAATAAGTTGTAAATTTGTGAAGTGAAACTATGTCCTAAGCAATTTGTCTTATTTAATGCATTTGTTGACTCTGTCTCTTTTTGCTAAGATTTGGTTGAAAATAGGACGTAATCATGATATGAGTCAATTTAAGTAAATAAATTAATTAATTGAACATATTTTTTGGATGATATAAATTCAAACAATTTTAATTTCCCAAATTCAATAATGTTTGATGTGGTTGTTTCCATACTCCATTTGCTTGTTGTGCCTTTCAAAATAAGCTTCATACTCAATAGCAAAAATAAAATTGCATACTAAAGATGAGAATTACATGACAAAGATGTGTTGATTTTGGTTGATTGGATTTGCATTAACATCAAGAACTACAAAGCCTTTTATAAATGTCAGTGTAAAAATAATACAGTTAATATATACACAATAAATTTTACAACAATTCTATTTTCACATTATTGTCAATTTTGAAAAAGTAAATTGTTTCTAAAAAACTCTTACATTTACAAAACTAATTCATATAATCCACGCATTGCTTTAGATTTAAATATTCAGCAATGTTTGGCCATATTCAAATGCCACCTTGTTCTTTAAGTTCGCTTATGATTTTGGGACTTGGCGTGTGACTGGGGTTATATACAAATTTTCATGGGTTTCAATGAAAAATTGATAGAAAAAGTGAGACATTTTAGTTAGAATTTATTGTACACGATTTTGACAGGAATTTAACTCACATGAAACTTCCCACCAAAGCTATCAAATGAATTTAATTTAATTTGAAGCAAAACAACTATTTTCACAAGCCTTTTGAACTGCATTGACTATAGCTTCAGCTGAATTGCACATAGCCTCCCATGTCTCAATGGCAACTTCAGTTGTTTTCAGCTCTAACTTGTCTAATATTCACAAGAAATTAGGTATTTCCTTAATATTGTTTTTTCCAACCTCCTAATGGAAAAATTCGGAAACAATATCCATGACATTTCTTTTGAGATCAGAAATATCACAAATTGAATTTTGCGAAATCGAAAATCAGAACATATGGTGTTCCTAAATGAAAAACATAGGACATAGGATTTCTAGAATCCCAAATATTGGAAATAGGAAATTGAAACATGCGTAGTTTCTGATTTGAAGACATACAATTTTTGGAATCCGAATTGTCGGAATTCAAAAATTCGAATATTGGTTTTCCTTATTCCTAAACATATTATTTTCCGAAATCCGACATGTTAAAAATCATAGTAATGAAATATATTTATGAGAATTTATTTATAGTGATATATGTTAATGAATAACAACAACGAGAGTAATGAAATATGTTATTGTGAATTATTTTGTTTTTTACGTATCCATTTTAGTATGGTCACATTATTATGTTACATTGCAAAAAAAATTCATGCCTTGTTTCATTCCACAGGAAAAAATAATGATCATGATTTGGAGACTATAGTAACTGAAGATTGTATTTCACTATTGCTACGTGATTGCTACACGGTGTTGTCAATCTGTTCCAGTTACCCTTGTCAATATTGTATTTCACTATTTCTCCTTGCAATAGCCTGCATTTTCTCTCCAATTCTAGCTTTATGATTTACTACACTATTAGTTCATGCTATTTACATTTTTTGTGAACATATAGCCATAAATTCAACCAAAATCCAGAAATAGGAAATAGGAACTTCGACATTTCTTTATTTGAAAAAAGAAAACTTATGAGATACGAAATGTCAAAAATAGGAAATAGGGACATGAGTAGTTATTTATTTCAACACATAGCATTTCCAAATTCTAAAATGTCAAAAATAAAAAATCCGCATCCTAAATGTGGCAAATCGAAAATTGGGGAATAAAAAATCGTAACAATTCGTGTTCCTTATTGGAAAACATAGAACATAGATTTTCAAATATGGAAATGTCGAATTTTGGATTTTGAATATGGAAATGACAACTTGCAGTTTCCTCATGCAATTTTGAAACGTTTATAGTTCAACTAGATACAAACCAGAGTAAACAAATATGTTAATGAATAACAACAACCCGAGTAATTAAATATGTAATTTGGATAATTGAAAAATACATAAATGAAATGGGTTTCTTTCTAACATACAAACATGCAAGCTAACATTAGTTTCCACAAATTGTAACCATTTAGAGGCCAAAATCTCTGTTGAATTTTGAGCCAAGACGATTAAACATAACACAAACCAAGATTACAATAAGCATGAACTTAGTGGGGAAATAAGTTATGCGAAAATAGTATGAATATCTAAAATAAAACCTCAAAATTGATGTTTCCGGTTTTGAATACTCCAACATTTAAACTTAGAAATAATATCTTCGACATTTCCTGATTTGAACAAATTGAATATTCGAAAATGTGCTAATCAGAAAATAGAATATTGGTGTTCCAAATGGGCAAATTGAAAAATTGTTAAAAAATTATTTATTAACATTGCTAACTTATATGGAACTAATATGACAACAACAAGACCTTCAATTTTACATAAGGTGAAAGTTATGATTTCTAATTCTCCAAAATCGGCAAAGTAGAAATAAGTTATGCGAAAACAATACGAAAAGCTAAAATAAAACCTCAAAATCGACGTTTCTAGTTTCGCATACCCCAACATTGAAACTAGAAAATACTATCTTCGACATTTCCTCATTTGAACACATAGAATATCCAAAAATGCGCTAATCAGAAAATAGAATATTGGTGTTCCAAATAGGCAAATCAGAAAATTATTAAAAAAATATTTATTAACACTATTGACTTATATGAAACTAATAGGATGACAATGAGACCTTCAATTTTACACAAGGTAAAAGTTCTGATTTTTTATTCTCCAAAATCGGCAAAGTAGATACAAAAAAAATTGGAAACAGTCTCTGCGATATTAAAACGAGGGGAGAAAGAGAGAGAGGGGGGAGAAGAGGGGGAGAGTACACAAGAGGGAGAGAGAGAGAGAGAGAGAGAGAGAGGGGGGGGGGGGGGGGGGGGGGGAGGGGGGGGGGGGGGGAGCGAGAGGAAAAGGGGGAGTGAGATGGAGGGGCAGACAAGAAGAGGGATATGGAGAGAGAGAGAGAGAGAGAGAGAGAGAGAGAGAGAGAAGGATGGAGGGAGTGAGAGAGAGAGGGGGAAGAAGAGGGATGGAGAGAGACAGAGAGAGAGAGGGGGGAGCAAGAGGAAGGGGATACTTACAATCTGCAATCCGAACCAGAAATCGATAGTTCCCATGTAACTGATTCGATCCCTTGGGTGTACATATTTTGTTCTTGAACAGATTGTTCTAGAGTTTTTTATAATCGTGATTTGCATAAAACCCCAATCTCTGTAATTTAATTTAAGTTGAATGATTCAATGGAATCACTTTAGATTTAAATATTCAACAATGCTTGGCCATATTCAAATACCACCCTCTTCTTTAAGTTGTCTTGTGATTATGGGAATTGGCCTGTCATTTTGTTCATTCACACCTAGTCACATATCTATACTTTTGACATATTTTTGTATGATTTTTATTAAAATTAGTAAAAACGTATTTACTACCATTGTTGACTTATATGGAAGTAATAGGACGACAACAGTACCTTCAATTTTACATAAGGTGAAATTTCTAACTTTTTATTCTCCAAAATTGGCAAAGTAGATACGAAATTAATCGAAAGCAATCTCAGCGATATCTGAAAAGTGAACAGTCAAAAATCGAAAATCGGGTAAACAACATACCATTTTAACAAAAATGAAATCGGAAAGGACATTTACTTGTTGTAAATTATAAGATTTCATCATTCAAACATAAAACAAACTTCGAAAAACATACAACAAATGCATTTCCGCTTCCTAATTTCAGAAATCGAAAATCCCAATCAAGAAACATAGCTAGGAAAAAAAGTTAACATTTATTTCAAAAATCAAATTTAGTCATAAATTTCTTGAGGTAAAATCTCAAAAATAGCTATTATTAAATAGTAATTTTGAGTCTTCCAAGCTAGGTAATAAAGGTTCAGTTGCATAAAGACACAATATTTTTACCCTCTCGGTGTTTCTTTGCACCTCTTGGTGAAAATTCTAGTGATAAAATGTAGAACACATAGGCAATGAATAAAATTTTTTTATAAAAGGTAGGGAATAAAAAACTAATTATAAAAGATATAACACATAGAGAGGGAATACAAATATCTACATACTTTGTAAATAACCAAAAGAGTTTAGGAAAAATTGATATAGAATGATCATATACATAGTTTTGAATAAAATAATTGTTTTTTATTAAATATGATAAAAGCAATTAATTTAAGTGGTGGATCGATTTTGTTAAAAATTATATTAATTTATATAGTTATGATAGTTGGCAATTATATACTTCGTTGAATCATACATAAAACAAGAATTGTTCCATGTAAATAAAATAAACTTATATATATATATATATATATAATTGTTTTGTATGATTGAAATTATTACTTTCTTTTTAAGAATCCTCAATTGTCATAGATAATTTTGAAACCCTACTCATAAGAGAAGAATTTTTCTCATTAGAATACATAGATTTTGGGGTTAAGCGTCTGGCAAATGGAAAAGCTATGGACATTGACGGTTACCATGCAGAAATCTTAAAAACGAGAGGTCCTGTCCTCATCCCTCACATGCATAAGCTATTCAATAAAGCATTGAAACAAGAGTTCCCTAAACCATGGACTCAAAGCCTCATTATCCCTATTTTTAAAAGTGAGGATACTAATAACCCCTCTAACTATCGAACAATTATGATTAGCCCTCTCTTAGCCAGGTTATATGGTATTATTTTGGAAAAGAAGCTCAACATATGGCTTGAAAATGAAGGTAAGTGAGCTAAAGGCCAAGCGGGTTTTAGAAGGTAGCACTCAACAATGGATCACCTAGTTATGATAAGGATCATTGTGGAGGAATGTCGTAATGATAAAGACAATATCATTTGTTGCTTTGTGAACTTTAGAAAGGATTTCGATACGGTACCTAGAAATAACATATGGAACATATTAGAAGAGATAAAAGTTCCTTTCGAGTTGAGAGCTGCCACAATAAGGTTGTACGAGAATTTCATTTCCAAGTTTAAGAGCAACGAGGGGTGGTCAAAAGATATTAAGTGTAATATGGAAGTTAAACAAGGTTTCCCCCTCTCCCCTACCCTATTTGGCATTTACATCAATAAGCTAGAAGGTTGTTTAGAGGAAGCAGGTTGTGTTGGCACAATCTTAGCTGGAATAGTCATCATCCTTCTTCTCTATGCTCACGGTATTGTTCTTTTGGCAAGGTGTCCATCTGATCTTGATAAGCAGCTAAGATTTCTTAAGGACTTTTTCTCTACCATGGGTATGGCTGTTAATGTTGACAAAATGAAAGTTATGATTATCAAATCCAAGAAGGACACTTGTGCTAATTTTGTGTATGACAATAGCAACTTGGAGTTAGTGTCTTCGTACAAATACCTATGAATTGATATTCATCACAAGCTCAACTGGAATTATAGCATTGAGAAAATGATTAATGGAGGGTGGAAAGCTTATTGTGGTCTTGAAAATAATTGTAAAGAAGCAAACCTGGTGATGTGGGATAAAAAGAAGCTCCTCTTTGAAACTTTAGTCACTCCTGTTATCTTGTATGGGTGTGAGGTTTGGGGTTGTAGCATCTCTAGAGAATCCTGGAGAAAGATTGAGCAAATCTAGAAGTGTTTTATAACGTATAACCTCAAAATTAAAACCATCACATCCTACCCTATTCTCCTTATAGAAGTGGGTCTTTCCCCTATTGAGAGCCTCGCTATGACTAGGATCCTATTACACAAGCACAAAATCAATAACATGGGAGACCATAGACTTCCTACGCTAGCTTTAAATTCCAGCCAAAACCAACTAAGACACAACCAAGGTTGGTATAAAGATACTAGGGCCTCGTTAAACCATTAGGAGATCGACGAAACTATTACATTGCAAAATATTAATAACATTAAAAGTATTGTTACTTCTAAGTTTAAAGAGAAAATGTGGTATGAGAAAGATTTAGAATCTAAAAGAAAAGTAAGATATTATAAGGAGTTCATCAACCCTACTCTAGAAGATCAAAAGTATCTCTTTGTTTTAACTATTTCAAAAAATATAGCCAAGATAAGAATGAACAGACACGAGCTCCATAGTGAAACAGGTTGTTGGGAAGCTCCTAAAACACCATCGATGGAAAGGATGTGCCATCTCTGTGAGAATATGAACATTGAGGATGAAAATCACCTCCTCTTAGAGTGCCCTACGTACACCCACATTAGACCTCAGTTACATAATCTTTGTTTCAATACCGATCTTCCTAGCCTTTTAACTTGTCAAAATTATAGTGAGCTCGAGACGCTTCTTTCCAAGCTCTTTGAGCATAGAAATACAATTTTAAAACATACTAAATAATTCGTATCTTTAGGTCTGATAGACCAAAGTTTGGTCTCACGGGATGTTAACCATCATATATATATATATATATATATATATATATATAGATATATATATATATGGTAGTATCTTAATTTATATAATGAGTATGTTACAAGCTGAAACAATTTATATGATAAAAACAAAGAGATTTGGGAAATTAAATAAGATTAAAAAAGGTTGATTCGAAGTTAAAGTTAATTTTATTGATTATATGTATACTATACTTAGTAAAACATCAAGTATAAAAGGATTGGGAATATTTATTAATGAATATATCATTCTAGAAGACAAATCCAAATTAATAAAGAACATGTTCAAAAGGTAAAATAAGCTAGGAAAGAAGTAAAATGAGATTTAATTAGAAATAAAAAAGCCAATATCCACAAGGAAATGAAAAATATAATAATAAATAGCAACTAGACACACTCCAAATCTTGTCTTCGAGCTGTATAAGGAAGTCATAAGCTCTAATCGATCATCAAAAGTATCTCTTTGTTTTAACTAATTTGAAGAAGAAAATTAATATCTAGCTAATTTCTAAACCAACATGGCTGGAAAGCTATGGGACTATGAATATTGAGGAGGAAAGTCAATTTCTTTTGGAGTGCCCTACATACAACCATATTAGATCCCAACTTCATAGTATTTGCTACAATTCAAACCTCCCTTACCTTCTAACATGTCAAAACTATGGTGACCTAGAAACGTTTTTTCTTAAGCTTTTTGAGCATAGGAATAAAATTTTACAGCAAGCCAATTAATTCTTTTTTCTCTCTCTTAAGGTCTAATAGGCCAAGTTAGTCTCAGTGGAAGTTAACCATGGTCATGATCATCATCATCATTATATATTCAAGTTGAACAATGATACCCATGAATAGTTTCCATCAACCACTTATACAAATTTACTAATATAACATATTATAAAATTAAGAATATAGTAATAAATTTAATATAAACTAAGTAATAGTTATTCACAAATATTTATGGCACATGAGGTGTTTATAAAACATTATGGAGGAGATGTTGATGTTGCCACTTAAATAAAAAAAATAAAAAATAAAAAAACCTGCAGAAATAGTTAAGAAATAGTCTTCCAGTCTCAAATATTCTATTTAAAGTTTTGAATAGCAAATGAGTCACTAAGGAAAATACGAAAGTGGTTGTCGAATGTAAACATTATGTACCTTCAACAGTTCTGTTTAGCATATTTAATTAACAAGTCTGGAAAACTTTTGACTGTCTTAACGGTATTTACTTTATGTTTGAAGCTAAGAATTTGGAGGGTACTCACTTTTCTGCCCGCCCAATCGTTTGGCGACGTGCCGCATAGATACCACGACGTAGGTTAAAGCTAATATTAAGCATTTGTCCGTATGTATTTGACTCCAAATACAATTAAAGGTATGTTTTTTTGTCACGCATTACATTAATCGAAACATAACACTCTCTATAGAGACTTCAACTTATATTTTTCTTACTTCAAACAGAGGATAGTATAATGCCACAAAAATAAATTGGATGCTGATGAGTAATACAATGTTCAGCCTTCTGGCCTATATATATTTAAACATACGGCTTGGAAAATATAACTAATGAACGCTAAATCTCAGTTTTTCTTGTATATATTAAAAAATTCCTAAAACCAGATAAAGCATTTATAGAGATAAACCAGAAAAATGAATAGTATTAATTCTCCATTATAGGGTTCGGTCCAGTTCCTCCACAGTATCAGTTTGAGCTTCCCACTGCCTATAAAATCTTTTGGTCATAGGTAAATCCACTATAGAAAGATGATTTGCTAGTCACAAAGTCTATCATTATTTTGTATTTGAAAAATTTTGGGTGTTCCCAGAGCACTCTAAGAAGAAGTGATTTTCATCCTTAATGTTCATATTCTCACAGAAATAACACATCCTTTCTACCAAAATACCTCAAAAATACCTCAAAAATATTTCAAATACTGAATATTGAAAAAAGTATGTATATGTATCCTTGATATTTAATTTATGTAGAAGTCTAAATATTTGACTATTTTATTTAATGGTTAAATTCTTATTAAAATTCCGCCAATTATTTTTTTATAAATATGGATCTATGTTTTTAATCATGTTTCTGAATGTATAATGAACTCAGCACTCTCAAATATCTCGACAGCATCCAACTTTATCAAATTTAAATAACTGTTATCTGAAATCTCAATTTGTTTTTATCCCATCCATGCTCGAAAATGTTGTGGAAAATGAGCAAAATAGTGGAACATTTAAGTTGCGCTTTTACTTTACATAATCTCTCATTGATGATCGCATTTTCATTAACCTCAAAGATACATTTAATATTCTGGCGTTCAATGCTTATTGATACATACCTTGTAGAATTTTTTAAGAGACCATTTTATTTATCAATGTGGTTCATGGCCCTGGATATAGATGCTCAGTACATCCATGCAACCCCTCCCCAAATCTGGATATAGATGCTCAGTACATCCATGCAACCCCTCCCCAAATCTGCAAGGGTACATGGAAAGCAACTCCTTTAACAATTTGTATTTTGGATATGATCGTGAAACCTCCTTGCAAGAACAGTTCTCAACCACTTGACCTAAATCATCGGACTTTGAGTGCTCAATAGTTATTGATATGTAGCTTACATATTTTTTTCTGCTCATATTTAAATTTTACCAATATCAAATAATTTTTTTTATATTTTATAAAAAAAACCTTAAAATATTGATCTTCCTCTGTAATCAACATTGAGTTCATTATCCACCTTCACAAGACTATCCCACCCAATGCATGAAAAGAGTCTAAGATGTGTATCATGTTATAACATTTTCTTTTATTTTTCCATGAGTGAGGTCACCCTCAATGTTGGATGAGAGAACAATCTACCCACAAGTATAATCATTCCACAAGATTTGTCAAAGGCACTATTAAAGGTTTGGTGACATCCCTTGGAAAAGTGAAATTATCCCCATAGGTGGCTCCCACTCTCAACTACTACCCATAAATTTAAACCCAAAACTTAACAAAGAATAAACCCCACATGGACATCACCACCATGAAATGAATCCCACTTGTGCACTTGTTACACTCAAGTTGATCTTGCTGATCAGCTCAAGGAAGTAAAAAATATCACATAATATCTAAAATCTTATGGACGTAAAAGTAAACTAGCATTCCCACATAGTTTGTGGTTGGATTAGGTAGATAGGGATCAAATGGTTGAGAGATAGCTATGGAATGGAAAAAAGTTTGGATTTTTTGTATATTATTCTTCTAGTTAAAGGGGTTCAACTCTGAGTTATAAATGCCTAGCTCCATGCTATTACAAACATTTTTGG
>LPNX010319184.1:439230-457887 GCA_001517045.1 Pseudotsuga menziesii | reverse complement strand
ACGAGGATGCTTCCGTTTGAATGAGTATAGGCAGCATAGGATGATTAGCAGCATTGTTCTAGTTGTGTGTTTTAAATGTTTTAAATGCACTTTCAATTTTATAAGATTAGCAGTAGAACATGAGGGAGTTGTGACTTGTGAGCATATGTTTTCAATATCTTTGTCAGTAATTTTTTATTCTGATCTGTTGCTTGTACCCATTCTTTTGGTGACAATGCAGGGATGGCGGGCATTCTATATCAAATGGCAGACAGAGATGGCTGAAAGAGCAGTTTCTGTAGTAGAACTTGTAAAACAGAGTGCCCGCTACGAGTCTCTTGAAGTAGGAGATTACCAGAGAGCCATGGAACTCTTAAAAAAGACTGAAATGGGATTCAAAGATGTCCAATTGTATCTACTCACACCTAAGCGTAGTGTTCTTGTGAACCTTATTGGTCTGCACTATTGCTTGGTTTGGCTAGGAATCCAGGTAAACAAACTTTAATATTTTCTTTTCTTCTAATCATGTGAGAACATGACGATGTGCATGTGGCAAGACAGAGGCCTTTGCTAGAAATAAATTAATTTGACTGCATATGAAATGAATAGTGTGCCTCGTAATGGATTTTTGAGCTCCACTAATATTTGATGCCTTTCTACAACCATGCATATATGTTTTACTTTCAAAATCTCTTGAGCCAACTTGTGTTGTACGAAAAGTAGAAAATTAGAAGCTATTATGTGTAGGTTAGGTATGATGTTTTAGGAAAATATCATTCCATAGCAGTAGGACTCAATAAACATTTGCACACATTCCGGCTATGATTGGAGGCTTTTTACCCCTTCCTGCGAAAGATTTTCTATCATTCAATTTATACATTTCCAATTTTCAGTCTTTGTATCAAACTGCATCTTCAGAGTTGTATCATAACATTCCACTCCTTTGGAACTATGGTTTTAGTCAAACTCACCAAATGTACTTTTGGTTGTGTGAATTTCTACTAAGGTTCATCAATCATGCCCAGATTTTGCTTTAATTTTAGTGGTTAGAATCCTTCCTTTTTTCTAGCAATGCACTATTTGGTGAGTCACAGTCCAAAAATGTAGCAAAAAAGGTTGAGATACAAAACACTCATCTTTTCAAATTTCTCTAACGTGAAAATATCTAAATTAGTTTCATGTTTTACCAACCTACCAAGCAAATAATGAAGGAATTAAGCTTCATCTGGTGTGCAATGTCTTGACAGAGTGAATATGTCAAAGCAGCTCTGTGTAAGAATCAAATCAGTAACAAGAATGTTTTCCTGAGATGGTGCAACAGCTGGCTGTCCAATAAGTTACCTCGCATCTAAGATTGTTACTCTGTCACCTTCTCCTGCTGCAAGCCTGCCTCTACTATTTATAGTAAGAAGAGATTTGACGATAGAGCCACTTGATAGATGGGATTTAAGTTCCCTTGCATTAGAATATTCTGTTTTAATCTTCATGTCCAGAGATCCACTTTCATGGTGATTTCACATTGATGCTCAGTCATCTCTTTCTTTAAAAAATGATAAAGGATCAGCTCTTTCTTTAAAAAATGATAAAGGATCAGTTCATGGCTCTTAGGGATGTCCAGAGATCCACTTTCATGATGCTTTTAGGGATGCACTTTCGAGCCATGAAGCTTTCATTACTAGAGACAGAACTGCAGCTATTCTCAGCAGCATAACTCTCTAGAGCCCTTCCTACCATGCATTGAGCTTGAAATTCAGTATTGTTGTTGAATTTTCTGTATTTGGAGCTTTTTGATTTCTTCTTTATTGTAGCTTTTACTACATGTTCCTTGCCTGCTTTATATCTTGGCAATTATCCCTTTGGATTTCTTCAAACTTGGGACAAACTAATTGGTCTTCCACTGCTTTTCCTCTAGTTAGTTTTCTTTGTCTCTCAACCTCGAGTTCACCTAGATGCCTCCCAGACAGCCACTCACTAGGAGCAGAAGAGTAAGTATTGTCTAGTTTTTTCTTTTTGGTAATTGATTGAACAAAATGTCCATTTTAAAACAGATTTTATTCGAAATGTCGTCACTTGCTTGTTGCTTTATTACAGTATTGCTTTCTTATTTTTTATTCTTGCCTTTAAAGCTTTGGTCACGTATATTTGTAATTTATGATGTGGGACCATATGCACATCCAACCTAAGGCGATGGAATTTTAGAATTTCATCCCCACAGTGTAACAGATCTCTTGGCAAGTATAGCCTAATAGGAATTTTTCATAGAACATAACATGAATTTTACAGCTAGCAGAATCATTGTTAGAACTAGTGTTTGACCAAGGCTTCTCTGTTAATTTTTCAGAAACATGCTTGTATCCTTGTATCAGGCCTTTGGAAGATGAGTCTCAGATGGTCTTAGTGATTTGTGTAAGCTCAAAAATGCTATTGGCTACACACTTCTGATACAGAGTAGTACAATATTTTGAATTTTCCAAACCTAGGTTCACTTAAAGCAATTTTTGCAGCTCTGCCTATGCTCTATCCAAAATGTGTCCTCTCTTGAAACTGGGATCTTTCTCAGAGACACTTTCCACAGACCTGCCTGGAGCAATGATAAAATTAAAGACAGCCATGCACTATGCCTTAAGAATAACCAACCCCTTTCCTTCACACTATGCTCTTTGTGTAATGTTTGAAGCTGAGAGAGTATATCTAGAATGATATTTGCCAGCTGTGATAGCTCCCCTGTATGGCCAAAATGAACATTATGGCGCAGAATTCTGCTAAAACTTATGAAGTATTCAATTCCAAGCAACTTGTCTCTACCCAATTCAGGACTCCATGGCAAAGCACCAGCTTCCTTAACATCAATATCTGATAGAGTGATCCATCCAAGTACAAAACAATATCTTTCAAGTATAAGCTCATGACTAATATGGTGGACATTATTTAATAACATAGTGGGTCTTTTGTAATGATTAGACCAACTTACATTAATTAGAATCTTAATTTAATGACTAATGTGGGGGGACTTATTTAGTAGCATAGTGGGTCTTTCTAAATGATTAGGCCACCTTACATTAATCAGTCACCAATGCCAACTAAGAGGTGTTTGTCTCCAGCTTATAATGTTGTTGGAGATCAAGAAGAGCAAGCAATGGTGTGATCCATAATGCATACTCATGTTGCTGAGAAGCTTCATAGAGAATTGTTTATGAATCGTATGTCAATAATAGGCAATACAAATTGCAGAGGCTCTCAACGCAGGTCTGATATGCCCCTCAAGTTTACATCTGTCTCCAATAATTGACACATTGACTATTTATGTGAACTTGGAATATGCATCCTTGAGCTTTGCAATCTCAAGGGGCATATCAGAACTGGGTTTTGGGTTTAAGTAGGTTTGTGCTTGGGTCAATGGTCATTGCTTGGGTCATCTAAGTTCTTACTATTCTGAAGTCCTCCTGAGACAACTGATGGTTAGGTTTAAGAGAGAAGCATTTGAATTCCTATATGATATTGGTCTGAAATATTCCAAATTTGAGATGTGATTGTGCAAAGTGCATTCTTGATTCATGCTTAAAATTGCCTCTAATCTTCTGCACTCTTTTGATGAATGTTTTTATGACAGATGTTTTGAATTAGGATTTCCAGGGATGATGTAGAGTATTGGCCCTGTTTTAAGAAACTTTGGTTGCTTGTGTTGATTAAATGTAGTCCTTGATTTATTGTGTCATATTAAGAGGGAAGAAACTTTATAGAAGCACAATATTAAGTGATCAAAACTTTGCATATTCATCATGCCGAGTGCTTGTTCTAATGCATTTCCTACTAATTTAATGTGTGGTTGCAGGCCTCTTGTGGCTACCAAAGCAGCTCCTGTGGCATCTGGGAAGCCAAAATTTGCTGGACATATTTCTATAGAGAAACATAAACTCCAACTGCATCGGTCACATCAAACTGAAGATATTGTGTGTAATTAACAACCATTGGTTCAGTTACAATTTAAGTGATGCTGAAAGCAATATTTTAGTCCAGCCTGAGCCTAGAACTAGGCCTGATGGCAATATTTTGAGTGCACTGAATAAAATTAGCATATTCTGTTTCATTGTTTTTCCTTGTAAAACATAGGCTAAAATGTTGTTTTCCGACTCCAAAGTTATTAGAAGTTGGTTATTTCTCGTTTACTAAACCTCCCTTCTTATATTGATGTGAAAGCTAGGACATCTATGCTATAAGTTGATGTTTAACCAGCAAAAGATAACTTCTAAACTGACTGTAAGTAGCTTTTGATACAAGTGTTAGTTGCATTTTCATGGGATACAAACTTGACTTGTCATATTCTTAGACCCTTATACTATACTATTGATACAAAATATATGCAGGTAAGTAGATTTGGAAATATGTTAAACCAAACTCTCAACAATGTCAATACAAATTTTATCTCCTTTGACAAGGAATGCCTCGGCCCTCTACTGATGTTCAAACTTATGACAACAACTCTAGTTCATTTTTCTGCAAATGATCTTGACTTTTGTTGGAGATGCCAACATGAAATTATCTTAGAAGTGTTGTTCTCCCTTGAATATCCATGTGGATTGCTATTGGTCAAACCTTTGTACTTTTGAAATACCTCCTACAATTCTCAGAAATCTGCTGGTGGCACTTCTGTTCCATAAGATATGTCTGTACATTATCTTATCATTCAAAACACGTTATTCCCTTGCATTTCAACATAAGTTCTGATACATGATACATCATTTGATTGAAGCATCGATGATCTTGGAGAAACTTAAGATTTCAGTGTCACAAGATTCTCCATAATCTTGGTACTGGACTAAATGCTATGCTCTGAAACTGTCCATATGGTCGAGCAAATGAGTATCGTTCTGGAGACTTTGTATACCCAATTTGCAGGTATTTAAAAAAAAAAAAAAATCACTTCCATCGCTTAAGCGACGCTTAGTTATGTCGCTTATCCGACAGTTATTCTTTGTATCCGTCGCTTTAGCGACGCTTCTTGACGTCACTTATCCGACAGTTACCCTTTCTATCCGTCGCTTAAGCGATGCTTCTTGACGTCGCTTCTCCGACAGTTACCCTTTCTATCCGTCGCTTATCCGACGCTTATTCACGTCGCTTATCCGACGCTTATTCACGTCGCTTATCCGATGCTTACCCTTTCTCTCCGTCGCTTAAGCGACGCCAATAGGTGTAAATGTTGTTAAAAAATTTCGTCACCGTCGCTTAATAAGTGTCGGATAACCGACGATGTACATTCAACCGACGGTTAGTTAAGTGTTGCTTAACCGACGACAAGTTTCCGATGCTTATAAAAAAACCAAAGTGTCGTACATGCGACAGGGAAGTGTCAAAAATCCGACATGACGGCCGTCGGATTTTTGGTCGAAATGTAGTAGTGTTTTTTCTAGGAGTCTGTTCGAAATTTTTTGTAACACATGTTCATACCCCCTTGGGGAAATTGTAAAAAATGTCCTAGCATTAATTTTTTTATAAAAGGTTCAGCTTCCCAGACTTAAGCATCAAGCCGACTAGCGTAGAGTGTTTTTTCCCTTGGTTATTATTGGTTGTTGAACAAACGACTAATAATTTCTGAATTTTTCACTCACACCTCCAAAGTTGGGGTAGTCGTCTTTTTGTTTCGAACTTAGGAAGTTATTAGAGCCTTCGTGTCAATGTTTTTCAACATGCTAGGCAATCAAATTGAGTCTTAAGGACATGTTCTAGGTCCCCCTAGAGTTTCGTCAATTTCCGAGAAAAAAAAAATTCTCGTTTTAAGCCATTTTTTAATGGTTTACTTAAAAATTTTCAAAGTGTAATAAAGTCAGATATGGAGTCCATTTCTGATGTGGGGACACCCATTTTCATACCCAGAGCGTCTACTTTATCCCCAGGACCACTTTCAACATCAGTCGGGCAACCGGAACACCCCGTGGAACATTATTAAGCTAAAAATGCTTTAAATTGGCATTTTAATGCTAAATTTCAACAAACTGGCACCATCGTCAAACTTTGGTAAGTGAAAAAATCAAATTCAAATTCAAAAATCAAAATGAACCATTAAGCTGATTTATTTAAACAAAATAAATGTATATAATTAATGAAAGAAAAGTTTTATTATACCTAAGTACAAAACATAAATGTAGAAAGTAAATGCTCTCTTTTAAGGAGCTTATTTTTCTACTCTAAGCATGATACAAAAAGGTTAAGTGTAATCAGAAATCCAATGTAACCACCTAAGCATTTTATTAACATAAAAAAAAATTACCTTGTCTTTGGTTACCAGCCAAAGCAAGGATACTTTATTCAGAAAATGCAAACCTGCGTGATGATCCGAAATGGGTGGGTTGGATGGGAAATCATAGGCATGAGTAATGTCATTAAAATTCTTCCCAAACTGGTATGTGCTTACGCAGGCTGCTTCTATCCATGACTTGATAGGACTGATATACCAATCGGCATGATGAGGCAGACTAACTACATCATCATACTGATCATCAGGGCTTATCGAATGATAACTTGTTGTATAAGCCCCAAGTTGCTCCAAATCATAAGGAACCTCTACATGTAAAGAAGATGGTTGAGAATGATATTCCACTGAATGCATCACATCTGAATTTTCACAACACTGCTTCTCAATGTCTTCATTACTGATACCTTAGTGCGATTGTGCATGATATGACTTTGAATGATCACATAAGAGTTTTGAATGCTCCTCTTCCATACTAGGATTTTCCCAGGTCTCCAGATCCACGCTTCCTTCTATGGATGTATCGTAGATTGGAATTCCACAAATTTATGAATAGACACTCCCCTCGCTGGATATAGCATAGATGGGATTCTCAATAAGATTTTCACAAGTTGGATTATCTATAAAATTCCAATAGTCATCACCGCCATCTATGTCAGATATGAGAGAGTCTTCCTCGCTAGTATCACATCCGTGGCTATATCCCTCCTCATGATCATAGTCATCTTCTTCAGAAAAAAAGGTCACAAGGTAGTAAACCTTCCACCAAAAAATATAAATCTTTCACAATTTTTTTTTTTTGCTTTTATTTGTAAAAATAAAACTGAAAAAAAGTTAGTGGAGTCGTCAAATGAAAATTAAAGATCTAATCTAAACATTCATTAAACAAAGCAAAAACATCAAAAGAAAAAAACACAAGTTGTACTCCGGGAATAAAAAGATTTATACCTGGCAATGGCACCAGAAAATGTTGCCGCCTTTCACATACCTGGGGGGGGGGACGTGGCAGAAATCTTCAAGCCACTCGGTGTGTCCTTGGGGAAAAGTCTTGATTCAAGGCTATCACCTCGTTCTTGACTCCTCTGTTTATACCAACTCCTAACGAAGCCAAGGGGGGTAGACCCTATTAAATTGCTAAGGCTGTTTAAGGCTTCAGTGTTTATGGTGATGGTTAATTTATTTAGGAGTTTTGATGAAACAAAAAAAACTTAACACAAGATATTTGCAATGGAATTTAAGTACAACAACATAAATACTAAGGTATCATACATCAACGCACATGGAAACAAATGATAATATATAAAAGAGAACCAGTGCCAAATGGAGTCCACAAATAAAATGTTGTTGCTTTGCTGAAAGGAAAATGTTGCAAGTGCTCTTGGTCAATTTGATGTTAATGTGAGAAAATGAGTGAATTAACTTTGGGGGGAAGGGGACTCCCAATATACCCGAAGGTACGAGGAGTATGTCCAAAACCCTTAACCGATACGGCTACCCGCACGGAATATGTAGGTTGGTTGGAGTCTCTGAGATGGTGTTCAACACTACACCACAAGGGTGTAGCCTAACTGTGTCTCGAGGTCACTGACCAGTTGTTCCTACTTCCTTTGGTTAATTTGCCACCGCAATGGCTTAATTCAAGGCGTTGGATTTTTGCCTGAGGAGGTTTATTGAAATGTGAGAACTAATTGTTCTAGTCACCCACGTTGCTTTTGATGCAACTGGCTGATCGGACGAATCGCAACCAGTGCAGAGCATACACAACAAAGTCTTGTAAAGTTTTAAGATTTTTAAAGCGTTGTGTTCTTTGTTAAAAAGAAAAACCCTTCAGGAATCTCTTTTGGTCCAAATGGACCTCAACCGGGAAAGCGCGGAGGGGTTGATTTTAAATATAAAAAAATGAATGAAAAATTCCACAAATTGTCTAATTAGTCCTATCACGCATCTCTTTCCCCTTTCAGGTCACTCGAGAAGTCGTGGGGTAAGTAGTATTGTTACTTTGAATTAAATAGTATGGAATGCTTGTAATGACAATTCAAAGTATACAGTACTGCAAAACACAACTAATCTAAAGCAAAAGTAAAAAGAGCAAAAACCACAAAAAAACAGCTCGAAAGAGCATACTCCAAAAATATTATTATGGTATTTACTATGACAATGCTTGAGGTGGATTCCAATGGTCCTTACAGATCTGGGTCCAAAGGCTTACAGGTTTTATGAGTAAGACCAATGAAGCACCACTCGTGAGAGAATCGCGAGTACTCGCGAGTCTTCACGAGTTGACTATCAGGCCAAGTAACCGCTAGAGACTCGGGAAGCTCTCGCCGTAACTGGTGGACTCGTCGAAAATCATGGGCTCGGTTGGACTCGACCCAAACTCGAGATTGAACTCACTCGAACTTGGCTGTGAAAGGGAAAGCACACCCCCGCAGACCCAGTCAACCCAACATAATATATTATTTCGTGGAATTTTTAAATATCACACATTCAATGAGATGGAACAAGATATGCAAACATGATTCATTGATCGAAACCGGGAGGGTAAATTGATCGAGTGGAACACCAGAACGAAAATGATCTAATTACCAGGCCCTTGAAATGAGAATAAGATGCTCCGGCTTCCGGGAAAGGGAAAAGGTAGCAGCGATAATCAACTAATCTACTAACGCCCAAAGAAAGATTAGTCAGCCTGCTAAAGAACACGAAACTGGACAATGCGATTTTCTCCACTTCATGGATCTCTCCGCCTCCTTCACTTTTAACATTAATACATTTCTTGGTAACTTGTTTTCAGGAAGTGACCGGAAGTGACCAGAATTTATTAATTAGAAGGTTATTACGAATTACAATGAAAATGCTTATATTTGTTATATTTAGTTTTACTTTAATATGGATGGTTGTAATTGTAATTGTTTATGTTTATATTTGTAATATTTAGTTTTACTTTAATATGAATGGTTGTAATTGTAATTGTTTTTTTGTATTTTTATAAAACATATTTATAGATATCTTTACATAGGATTTCAAATTGGTCTTCATGTTTATAAAAATCAAATCAGAATGGGTTGTGATTAAACTACATTTAAAACATTTAAAGAAACACTTTTTTTTCAAATTAAATAAAAATAATCTTAAGATGTTATTAACACATATCTCTTTACACTAGACACTATTGAAAATAATTTTACTAAAGTATTTTAATATAAAGCGGTGAGTATATATTCCAAAATCCAAATTCCATTTTTTAACATACAACTTTTTTAATGTGTCCAAAATTTACCATATTTTAAGTTTTTTTTATTTGCCGAGTCTTGTCGAGTTTTTCTCGAGTCTTTCACGAGTTTTCCTGAGTCGACGAGTCATATGCCAGCCGAGTCTTTGCCGAGTCTGAGTCATGCAACATTGAGTAAGACAAGATCAAGAGTGGTGCTTCCGGAGGTCATTTAACAACTTAGATCTTGGATTTTTCGGCAGCACTTCTCCTTGTCCTGGAAATAAAAGTGAAAAACTAGCCACCTATAATGCACCAAATGTGCCAAATAAAGCGTTAAGAACATAAAAAATATTAAGTACTAAAAGATTGGAAATATGCACAAGTACTTAATAAAAACTAGATCTACTTTGAAAATAGTACTTTATGCTTCTAGATCTAGATACATGTTTAAATAGATCAGCCTTTTGATATTGCTTGAAAGATAAACTAAACTACTTAAGCATGTGGGTAACTGTAACCGAGAAAAAATTATTTTTTCTTTAAAAAAATAAGGAAAGAGAGATAGAAAGAGTGTTGGACGCTTGGGAATGTTGGGCCATGGAGTCTGCTTTAGTGGAACACCGAGGGACTATGTCCTCAAAAATATCTTGAAGATGAGGAAGATTCAATTTAGCTCAACCCCTTCTACAAGTGAGATCACCTGCAACTTAGAAGTCCTTGCACAAACAGAGGGTTAAAACATAGGTGTTGTTGGAAAAAGACAATTAGAAAGCATGCAATTAAACTTAAAATACATGCAACTCCAAGAGATCTGAAACAAGTGAACTGTAAGAGCATAAATCAAAGTAGAATAATCTCTTACCCCACTGGGAGGGAGCTCCCCTTCAAGGCCCACAATTAACCAACAAAAAAAACACCAATAATACAGATTATACCTCATAAGCACTTGACAATCACCATCCACACATGAAAAGAATTACACCATAGATCTTGTCTCCAAATCCTTCTTTATTCCAAATGGTAAACAATACAATACAAGCAATAACATTCATTTGGTCCTCTGACCATACAAAATCAGTAAATGAGCCTTGCTTAAATAACAAAAATGAGACCTAGAAGGTGCTACCAACATTGAAGATAAACCCAGAGTTAACTGAGTCTGAATTGATGAGGGAGTGAAGATTGACTGAGTTGAACTGCAGAGGTGATTGACACCTCTCTCAGTTAACTCATAATTATTTTCCAACACACCAAACAAGCTCCACACACCATCCATTGGCGTCAAACCTCCTCATGCGTGAGTTTGGTGAAGTGAAGAGGTGGTGAGTGGTTGATGTCACCCCACACATGCATACATTATCTTCAAGGAGTATATGGAGGTATAAACTAAGGTTTTTAAACCCACCATGCTTGAAACAAGGAAAGGGGTGGACCCCTCCTTCCCACTCACACGGACCTCACGTTGAAAATAGCTTGGCGTCACATCATAACGCATACTCATGTTGCAACCAAAGTTTTGGTATGTGAAACCTTTAAATTAAAAAGGGGTCCACGCTTCTTTCAAACTCTAGGCCTCACACATGCTAGCATGAGCCTTCATGACGTCACCCATCCCTCTCCCGTGAACTCCACTCACTCCATGTAAACCATGTTTTAATATAAACTTAAGTTGAGAAGGAACGTGAGCCTTAGGGGGACCCCTGCCATGTCACCCATTCAAATATTTTTGAATTTGAATTTGATTTTTTCACTTACCAAAGTTTGACGCTGGTGCCAATTTGTTGAAATTTAGCATTAAAATGCCAATTTAAAGCATTTTTAGCTTAATAATGTTCCACGGGGTGTTCCGGTTTCCCGACTGATGTGGAAAGTGGTCCTGGGATAAAGTAGACGCTCTGGGTGTGAAGATGAAATTTTTTGAAGCTGCATACAATCTGTTGAATGAAATGACAGAGTTGGATATACAACCAACATCACAATTATACAATATGGCTGGATATTTCCGAGAGAACAATATTTGCAGGGGATTGGCAGTTCTCAAACAAATGAAGAATGCAGATGTAAAACCAGGATGTAGATACATACTCTTACTTGATATATTATGCTACAAGTGAGAAGGTGGCTGTAAAGTTTCCGAAGCATTTCAAATATATGAGGAAATAAAGCAAGCAGGTGATGTTCCAAAGTCAAAAGAAAATAGATCCCTTATTGGGTCCCTTGGGAAGCAAGGTGAATTCGCTGAAATGTTTCACCTTGTTTAGCAGTAATGGAAACTAGTCTGGCTAAGTTCCAATAGACATTCTTAGGGTACCTCAGGAGTCTCATCACAGACGTCTCAATTCATTTCGTTTTAGTCATCATATTCTGATTTTTTTAGTCATTTAACTCACCCGATGCTGCATCAACAAGTTGTCCATCAATCAGAAGTTGTGTATACTTTACTTGAATAGGTGGTTTGATAGGCTCTTCTAATGATTCTGCTACTGCACCGAATTGTCTAATTGTACTGTTTCTGACAGATGCCACTCTTGATAAAGCTGCTATGAGACATAGCACAAAGGAACATTTTCAAAAATGGCCAGAACTCACATGTAATATTCTGTAACCCAGAACAAATATCTAAACATGTTAAAACAACAAATATAATGCACCTTTGTGTCGATAAGCTTTAAAAATGGGACAAGAAACGACATAGAGACTATAATTTGTTTTTCACTTTCTGTCTCATTCTCCAATCACAAACACACAGGATGAAGGAGGGGTCACTTTATTAAAAAAAAATTGCACCTTTGTGTCGATAAGCTTTAAAAATGAGACAAGAAATGACATAGAGACTACGATTTGTTTTCACTATCTGTCCCATTCTCCAATCACAGACACACATGATGAAGGAGGTGTCACTTATTACAACTTATTACAAAGAAATTATAAGGAAAGAAATTTTATTAATGCCCACAAATGACTGAAATAGGTAATGGAACTTGAAATAACAAGAAGTCGCTTAGTGATGTGGAAGCACCAAACACAACTCCGGTATGCATAAACAAAAGAAGCACGACTAAACTAGAAATAGAGGATACTAAGGGGTAAACCCTAAAGAGTCCTAAAGGTAAATAAATCATTATGCAAGAAAAGGATAAGATATGAAATTCATTGATCTGCACTAGAATTAGAAGTGGAAGGAGGGGCTATCTATGTCATCATCGATAAGTGCGGATGTACCAATGCAGAGTCTAAAAATGTTCTCTAAAAAAATAGTTGGGACTAAGTGGATGCGGCTGGGTAATCTTGGGGGACCCAGTTGCTACCAGCAGGACCTCCTTTAACATTCAAGAGTGAGTAATGGGCACCTATCTGCTCAACCTAAGCTGGGAGGGGGTCTCATGCCCGAGCTGGTAGTGGGCCATCTCCTGACAGAATGGGAGAGAAGGCATTGTCTGACAATCTACTGCCCTCTATGCCCATGGCTGGATCATCCCTGTGTTTGGCGCCTCCAATGACAGAGATAGGACAGAAGAAAGAAGTGGTCAAGCTTGTGGAATTGGAATCCCATAAGAAATGTCGTATGAGATATACCTCCTCTTGGATATAGAGAGCCACACATCTTTTGCCCGAGGTAGTGAAAAAAGTAGCTACAGAACCTCCTGTTAAGCTTAAGCATATATGGGATGATATGCATGGGCACAAAATTGGAATCCCATAAGAAATGCCGTATGAGATATACCTCCTCTTGGATATAGAAAGCCACACATTTTTTGCCCGAGGTAGTGAAAAAAGTAGCTACAGAACCTCCTGTTAAGCTTAAGCATATATGGGATGATATGCATGGGCACAAACAAGTCCCTTTACGCTTCCTTTCTGAATGGAGTATGATGGATTTTAGGGTACTTGTGTGATTAAGTGAACAGTTGCTGCTAACACACTTCCACAGGAAAATGGTAACTTTATTCATTGATATTGCTCTGAAATCTCCGAGGAAGAGCAAACTTGTTAAAGGTAAGAGAATCAGTGTCCAAGTCTTACTAGTGATATTTCATTATGGCTTATAACCCAATATGGTTACAACTAGAATAGTGAGGTGTTCTACAACTCAGTATGTGAGAGATGCTATTAATAAATGTAACATATCTGACAACAACAAAAAGATTAAATAAAGCTAATCCTTAGCATAGCGCTTTACAACTTAGTATGCTGGAGATGTGGCCACACAATATAAAACAAAAATAAAACTATTCAACATCATATATTTTACACACCTTAAACCCAAATATATCAAACACCTTAAAATTCAAATTTCTTAAAATATACAATTTTTTTATCATTTAAAATTATCATATTAAATGATAAAAAATTTAAACCTCAATAAATTTGATCGATCTCTTAATGGTTGACTGATAAATTAGAACCTACTCTGGTTACTGGTGGTTGTTCAAGTATTGGTCTCACAGATCGGCACACTTTAGATAGCTTCAATGGCGGTCATGTGATGATACCCACTATTTGACCCTCGTGATTGTCGAATCCATACGGAACGTAAACGATGTAAAGAAAGAATAATAAAGCTAAGTTGAAGTGAATACCCACCCACTTCGGAAGTTCCTGATGCCAAAGAACCTGAAATGAAGCTGCTGTCAAAATGAAAGATTCCCAAAGATGAAGGGTTTAATGCCAGTCATTAAAGTTCAAAAATGGTAACAACGAGCCACTTATTTACTGTTGCTTTGCTTGGCCTGTGAAGAGAGTTATACACCCGAGTTTGTGCAACTCTGTTCTGGGAATCTAATTGTGGAATTATGGGTCGATTGTAAAGTAAGTAAAATTAATTTTAATGTGACAAAAATCTATAGTGTCAAGAACCTTATCTAGACCATAGTATAAAGTTACAATGAAAATATCACAGGCAGTTCATTCTGAAAATGCCGAGAAACATGTACTGCATTTATCTCAAAATCCCTACGAAAAATGAAGGTTTCATGGCCCATGAGCTCGGAGAGAGCTCATGCGCAGGTAGGTTTCAGGTATAATTACAGGTATAATGATGTTTTGAAGCCCAAAATGGAGGTTACTGTGTGAGTCTGATCATTGCATTAATGGATCCTAGTGGAATCAAAAGCGCTCCCATATGAATGGGGATGGACTTAGTGGATGGACTTAGTGACCAATAATCAAGTAGAATGATATGATTTATTGGCATGATTATAGTGTGTCTTATCTCTTAACGTATCTAGGGTAATGGTTCTCGAGGATTCATTATTAGTGATCTCTCAAGTCAGGAAATCGATCAGTGTTGATGAAGAGGATCAGAGGCGTCTTCAAAGAAGGATCTGCAACAAGTGGATTAAAAAGGTGAATATCTTGTATATAAAAGGGCGTCACAACCAAGAAGTAGGTAGGTTGGAAAATCATGTTATAACCTTTGACTGTGGAGCATTAGTTGTAAATGGAGATCCTCCCTAATGATAGTTGGATGTAACATACATTAATGGAGCAACAAGTTTTGACGACGGTCATGGATGGCACTTGGAAGGGCATGGGCCCTTAGCCAGGTGGCATAGAGAGCATTTACTCTCCCGCATGGGAGAGGACTCTCAAGCATGCGTTGCAGTTGGTTTGTGCGGTAAGTGGGATCTCTCGAGACTTCCACCCTACAAAGGATTGTGGTGACATTGGTATTTTATGTCGGTACAAGTGGGAATGTAAGATTATGAAGCCAAAAGCTTGGCCCTAAGAACTATTACATAAGTGCCTCTGAGCTTTGGTAACGTAGTTGGAAGTGGTAAGGATTTCGCAAATTGACATCTAGGAGTAGTTTCTTTGGCTAAGCTTCTTGTATATGTTGCAAGAGGGATATCTCATCGCAAAGGCTTCCAAGTCTTATCATATTTTAGTGCTTTTCATATTCCATGCCGGGATAGGCGTGATTGTATGTTTGCTTAGAGGGGAGCTCAGCCCTAGGGACCTGTTGCATCTATGTCAGTGTTGAGATGTGCTATCACATTTAGCAAATTTGGGGGTTCGACATTCGAGCATTTGGGTGTTGTTTTCTTTGGCAAGTCTCGTGGTTTCTTGGGCACTATGGACACCCTAGGTTGGTGTTCAAGATTGGGGAAGCGATAGCAACTGAATTTAGTGGTTATTATTTATTGCCAAGCAGTAGTGACTATTGTTAGCAAGTGAAATCATTGACCATTGGTGAGCATTAGTGACTATTGTTAGCAAGTGGCTATTGGTGAGCATTGGTGACTATTAAACCATTAAAGAAAAAATTGTCAATGGTTGAAAAGGGTACTTGCACAATTTCAGCCTTACTTATGCCATGTGGCAGCGGGGTTCATAACTTCTTACAGATTAAACATAAATGTTTTCAATGACCCAAAAAAAAGTCCATGTGTCCATTGACAAGGGCAATGAAGTGTTATGTCAGCGATGATGTTGTAGTTCCATGGTGTAGATGGTGACATTTTAGTCCACCTACCAAACTTCAATTCTCCTCAAGATATGAATAAGCAATTGAGATCAAGTATAAGTCATAGGGGATTTCAACAAAACAATACCAATGTCATGGAAAATTGTCCAAATGGAAGTGTTTATGTTGAATAGTTCATGCTTTGAGGTTCATTCCACCCACGTGATCAAGTTGTTTATATGCCCAACCTTTTTCAATCGATGATGTTGTTTATTTTGAGTTTAAAGAAAACGCCTTTAAAAAGCATTAGAATGTCAAATAAGCTTAATATTTTAATCAAGTGTTGAATACTAACAACTTATCAAGAAGTAAGTAACTTTATTTATACACTTTTTATAGAAATGCCTAATCACTAAACCTAATTTATTTAATTACACCGAAGGTGTTATTAAGGGGATGGTTCTACTCAATTTCTGTTGTCTGTCGATGGCGAATGAGGAGCGGCCCCTATCAATTTTTACTCACCCAAATAGGTCATCAGAAGAAGATCCACGCAATAATCATTCAATCCCAGGCTCTACCCCTCCCCATTGATTATCACAGGCAGGCCCCAGGATGAATAAAAAAATGCTCAAAGGCCTTCTTGAAATTGGGTGTCCTGAGTTTTAATTCCTTACCCTCTAGCTTCGTCTTGAGTATATTGTACACATACAGGAACTTTCCAGACATGGGAAGGATCTTGGGGCCAAGGGTCATTATGTTTTTATTTAGCGCCTCTGTTGCAGATTCAACAAGGTGATTGTTTAGAGAATACCCAACAATCCCATCGTCGTCTTTCCTCTGTTGGACGCAAGAATACCCTTATGGGTTTAAGCCAATGTGGGTTTCAAGCATGCAGAGGAGCTTTAATTTCATAGATCTCTTGTAGATCTGCTTGTTGGTCAATTGAATTGCTACACCCCCAGCCCTTAACAAACAATTAGTTACCATCACGGATTTCTCATTCTTGGCATACCAACTCTGTGAAATGTTGTTAGAGCTCATTATCATTGCTAATGAATTCTCACAAACTCTAAGAAAATCCTTTGTCATATATATGGCGATGAGGGTTGCACTGCATCCCATCCCTCTGAGGTTGTAGACCTTGATGTTTTCTCCCATCTTGTAATGGTGTATGATGCTAGTTGCAAACGATGGAGATGGGGAAAAACAAGATAGGAGTTTTATATGGACTTGTTGAAGCATGATCATGTTTTTTAATTTGGTGAGAGGTGCCACCACTTTGTCGAACGTTTTATTGTTAGTTAATTTCAAAAGCAATGTAGTTAGTTGTTAATCTTTTTGGTATTGTGCGTTTGAGAAAGACCTGGCACTATTTATGCACTTATTCAATCGGACTTGTCATATGTTAACCCATAACAATTCAGGTAGTCGTTACTATCAGTCCAAACAAATGTAGTTGCATGCGGGGATGTGAGTCATTGGGAGCTATTGGATAATGCGGTTCAAAGTGTTTTGAAAAAGTTCCTATAACACAGCTGGATGTAGCAAAATATGCAACTAGGTTGGCCGAAAAATTATAAGATTATGAAAAAACAGTACTATCACAACAACAGGATGAAGCACGTGGAGGTCAAATTCGTGGGCATTGTGGGCATGGGTGGAGTTGGAAAAAACAATATGGTGAAAGAAGTCTTCAATCTTTGGAGGTCAGAATACAAAGAATCCTCTTTGTAAATTATTTGCAGAGTAAGCTCATGAAAGACTTCAAAAATAACTATATCAAAATTGAGAGTCGTGATGAATGGATAGGGATTCTTAAATAGCATCTCTCATTTTGTCACGCCTTTAAAGTCTTAGATGATATAGATCATTCCTCTCAACTAGAAGCGCTTTTGCCAATTTACTAGCTTCTACACTTAATCTCCTCCCCATGAACATGAAAGGATGCTACGACACCCTATTTACTAGCTTCTACTAGAAGGAGGCTACGACCCCCTGGTTTATAAGCTACTACTGAAAGGATGCTACGCCACCCTATTTACCATATTCTATTGGAAGGAGGCTACGACCCCCTTGATCCAGGAGGATCCAAGAAGGAATTTTTTTTTAAGTCCTCCAATCTTAGCAAAACCAGCACCAGATCGAAGGGCTCGTCAAGACGATTCCAACGGCATTCATTTCACCTCAAACGGACTCCGTATGAGAAAGTTATTGCGTTTTGTTGTATTGATGAAACAGGCAAATTTGGCAAAATGGGGGTGCCACGTGGAACCATTGGCAGGGTGACACATGGCATCCATACAGTACAAACGGATGATGTGGTAGTTGTACGAACATACAAGTGGCAGTACGGTCCAATCAGGATGTGACACGTGTCATGTACGGGCGATGAGGTGGCAATCCAGTTAGCGGTACGGACCAATACGAATGCGACACGTGTCAGTATGGAAGTAACTACGCAACTTAGTTGGAAGTATGACAGATGAGTTGGAAGTTGACTGGGCGTTGAGGTGGACCAATCCGAAACTGCCACATGGCAGCACCGGATTGGCCAATATTGATTGAAGTTCACCAAAATGTTGCTGCTCCGCTGGTTTTGAACTCCTGACCTCCCATACCTTGTCTCCATGCCTTTACCAACTGCACTGGTAGTGTTCTTTGTATAATGTATGGAAATAATATTATTTAAAGTGGCATTTCGAGCCCCAAAGGAGCCGGGGCTTAGCCCCGACCTTGGTTCTTCGTCCAGCGTGATTGGGAGCTCCGACCAACACGGGAGCCTGCGCTCTATTTCAGCACATGTTA
>LPNX010319184.1:346138-439018 GCA_001517045.1 Pseudotsuga menziesii | reverse complement strand
TGTCTTTATGTGCGTATTGTCTATGCTATTTGGTTCTCTTCTTATGGATTTGTGAGCTTCATTCATGCTCTTTATGCAATTCATGTTAACGTCGTAGAGTAGAAAAGATCTTATTTTCAGATCATGGTTTATCAGCTACTACTGAAAGGATTCTATGACACCCTATTTACCAGCTACCACTGGAAGGAGGCTCCAACCCCTTGCAGGCTTATTGCATGCCCTAAATCCACCCTGCCACCCTTATATGTTTCTTTGGTAAACTTATCGATTTCTCTCCCTTTGAATTTTGTCACACCCTCTACTCTTTGATTCTGGTCTTGCAATCAAAATTGCAGAGACACCTTCCTTCCTACTTAGGCCACTGCTTAAATAATTCTCAACATCAGCTTTTATCAACAGTTACGCCTCTTCAAACTGAACAAACTCACCTTTCACTGTTGCTCCCTTTCATATTTGATGATCACATCTACCAGAATGTTCTTTTGAATTCTTTCATTGATCCTGCACCTCAAAATTCATTTCCTCAGTTTGGAATCCATTTCCGTACCTATGTTCAACGTTTTCTAGTGCTTCTGCACTCTCCATCTTCTTTCTGTAGGATCATATTCCAGCTTTAATCAGAGTCATTGATCCTATTTATAAGTCTCTCTGGACCGTCAATGTAATGCATATATTTCCCACTCGAAATCGCATTTTCGCACCAAGGTTTCCTCATCAACGATTCCCCACTAGAACATCTTGACGCCACCATCAAGGTAATTGAAAGGGAAAGGGATGGTCAAATCCGCAGCCCTTGAAACCAGCCTGGTAGCCCCGTGTAAGTGATTTGGAATCTGAACCATACCAGATGATATGATTGAACATCAAGAAGGAAGATCTCCACCATGGCATCGCACATGCTGCCATCGTAGCTACTTTAAAGGTATAGCTCTTCTTGAGCCGTCCTGCTCACACTATATAACACAAACTTCTGAATATCTTTGAGACATGGAATTGTGTAGATAAGAAGAGACATAGGGTTGAATTTCGAGAAGCGTTGAAGTTCTTCTTAGAAAACCATGGCTGTGTGGTTCGAGAATTAGTTCAGCACGGAGTACTCTTGGTAGGAAAACATGAATCTGCATTTTGGTTATCCTTACTAAGAAATCACCAACCACCGGAGCACAGATGTTAAAAACCAAGAGAGGTTCACCCGCTTCTACACTACCCGGTCTCCGGATGTGTGGTGCATGGGTTTTGACATCCCAGCGGCATCCCTCCGACACTCCTAGATGCAGTCACGACCTCTGAAGTCCCAGCTCACAGTGGTGGCAGTACTGTTGGAGCGAATGCTCGTACTGGGATCAGATGGGTTCGGAGCCTTCAACACCATTCCTGGGATCTCCACTTGGCTGCCTGGTCATGGACGAGGAGAAGGTCAAACGCACACCTGGATACATGGCTCGTGGAAAGATCCTCCTCATAGGAGAAAGAAGATAGTACAAGGATGATAAGCTTCTTAAGTCGCTTATCATCACCAAGCGTTTGGCCACCTTTTCTCCGGCCTCCTCCTATAACAGTGTTACCCGACGGAGGATGAGGTCAGGAGAATGGTAGAGAAAAGGATTCAGGTCTTCTTGTCAGCCTTTGATCGACATCCTCCAGCTGGACAAGGAGACCCAAAATGGGTCTTGAACATCCTGTGTGGACAATAGATCGTCAACATGCCGCATGGGAATCATTTTCACGAAGCGGAATGGTGGGAGGCTCTGCGCTGTCAGCCCGCGTTATCACACACTACATCTCCATGATGTTTGTTTATATTTGTAAAAAACGTGGAGGTAGTCTACTCCTTGCACTGTTAACTCCTGATGGTGACTTGTAACATCTTTTAATTCGGTAGTCTTAGCAATAGGATTGTATAAAAATGCTCCCGTTAGAGGGAGAAAGGAGTTAGTGAATGGGATTGAGAAATATCCTAAGCTGAGGCTCCCATTTGTAAAATTTGATACCTGTGTATGAATAAATTACAGAGGAAGAATTGTTTTCTCATGCCAGAGATTCATGTCTTGTTGCTTTTCCCAATATGTGCTTTCTTTACATGTAAATGTGTTTCATGTTTCCATTCCAGTTTGTTGAATGCTTTCATGTCTGCAACTTAGTGTATAATGGCTAGGAATTCATACTCGCTATGCTCCTGTCGTTGTTCCAGGAATTAACAATGGTTTTTCTAAAGTTGGGTGGAATTCATCTTGACGGTGCTCCACACGATGGACTGCCCCCTCTCATCCCCTAAATCGCCCGCTAAATATCTCTTGATTGGGAGATCAGTGGCTATCTTGCCTCTGTTTGCAACCCTATGCCATTCTTTCCCTTTGTAATCGTTTCTTATGCAGATTTTGACTCCATTTTCCCATGGTCCCTTACCCCCGATTAATCCCACTATCCATCCTATCTCGACATATTATGTCCCATTCACGATCCTAGCCCCCTGGTCATGCTGATTGAAAATCCTATGCGGAGTAAACTCTGGTGACACATAAGATTGAAAATATTATGGGAGTATACTCCGGTGACAGACAAGAGATCCCAGTCTGACTGCATAAGGCCAGAGGCATAGCCTAAAGTGGTTTTGTTGTTCCCCGGGAGCGGCCTCCCCTCGCTCGACCTTGGGGGCCCAAATCCCAGTGCCAACAAACTGGTGTCGTTGCCGGGGAACAAATTGAAGAATCATCCCTGGGAACAATGACCGAACATCAAGAAGGTTAAGAACCTTTCACCTGGTGACTCCACTCTTGAAGGATTTAGACTTTAGCGACTCCGCTGGTGGTGTGACCCAAAAATCAAATGACCGAGGAAAGCTGTCAGATTTCGCCTGGAAGATGGACCCCTTATAAAACCTAGAAATGCATGGTGGAAGGTCCAGATACTTGAGTCCACGTTTCTTCCAGGATGCCTTATCCTATCTTGTAAGTTTGCTCTTATCTTTTCCTAGATTTATCAAAACAACCTTCTATGGCTCAGCTCATTCTGAACATAACCATGAATATAGTCCTATTTATCCTTCTTTACGAACTGAAAGCGTTGCGTCATCTTGTACATCTGATTATGGCCTAGAGTTTTATCTGGGGGCACCCGATGTCAAAGGACACCCCTGTGAAATTCATGAAACATCGGGCAATAGCTTAGCTATCGCACCTGACCTTGTCTCCCCCATTTCTCCAAGATGATATAAACCACTGCAATTACCTCCTATCCTCCATGATTTTCCCACAAAATATTACAAGTACCTCCCCAAGTTCAACGAAGAATCTGAAGACTGGATTGCTGAAAAACATGTTCAAGCCAAGCCATGGCATCTGCACAAATGAAAAATTCAACCTGTATTTTTCCTGAAGTTGTTGAAGATATGTCCAAGTCGCTGGAAGAAGTCTCTTTGTGTGTTGAGGAAGTTACTAGAATTGTCTAAGACTTTTGGGAAAAACTTAACACATCATCTCTCTCGATGTGAAGTGGCTCGGGACAAGAAACATGTGAGTGTTGGGGGCCTCTTGGCATGGGGATTGGTCTTGAAAATTTTGGTACCTATTTTGTAAATTTTGGTTGAAGGATACGATGGAAGGGAAGCCAACTCTGATAGTTGAGGCAAAAAGCGAGGAAGAGTACCCATTTTGAAGAAGTCCAACCCAAAGGTTAATTAGTTAGTTACTATTTTTGTTCACTTATGTAATGAGTCAAAGTAGTGGGAGCGAGATGTAAATAGAGCCATTAGATCCTATCAATATGTAATAGGATGGGTTGTTAGAGATATCTAGGAGAAAGGAAAAAGTCAATGTGATATTGTTTTTGGGATAAAGTTTGAGTCGAGTCGCAAGGTATGAGGCGATCTGCAGGTTGTGTGCACATATCTAATGTAAGAAATACTGATAAGATGTCTGTAATCTAAGTGCACAGACAAGAAGCATTCAAGTTGTGACTCTTATGAATAAATGAGTGCTTTTGTGGTTTTGTCTTAGTTTGGGTTTCCACATTACCTCTTGATGTTCTCGGTGATGTGTTTTTCTCTTTCTTCATGACTAATTAGATGTTAAAGTGAATTAATGATAAGATGCATTACTAGATGAATACATGAATCTGGTAAATGTCGTACACTTGAATGATTGTTTCTGCTGCAAGCTATGACTTGTCAATGCAGTTCTTGTTGAATTATGTGACAGTGTAGAATCCCCTTCACCACTGCAGAAAATTGGTTCTTGCAGCTCCCATAGGTACTTCGGGTGGGACATTTCCTCTGTCGGGCATGGGAACCTGGGGGCCTTCTCCTCTGTCGGGTATGGATTGAAAGGGTACTTATCCTCTGTCATTTGCCGGTAAGTCTTTCTCTAACATATGTTAGTAACTTGCCACGTGAAGTCTTTCAGTAAGAGATAGATGCATGGATGTAAGATTGTGAAATGTGGAATTGAATCTAATCTATTTATGCAAGATTCAGAACTCTTTGGGTATCAACACATCGTTGATCATAGAAGGAGTTTTGACAACAGAGTTGAATTTCATAAAACAACAAAATATGAACTTTCAGAAGTGTGCTAGATAGAAGGATACCCGAAATCATAATGTGCAAATGTTTCACTTAGTAAATGACGTAGAACACAAAATCGTAGAAGTGACTAAGTGTGCAGATGTGTAAATATTTGAACATGGATCAGAGATCATGGAAGTAATTCAATATTCATAGATATATAAAGAGTGTTTAATAATGAGATATTGGCTTAATGCATATAATACCACACATTACAGATAAGGTAAAGTGCATAATTTAGTTATTTGATATACAACTATATTTATCTTAGTGAGGCAAGAAGGGGAAAGGAAAAGGGAGTTGGAGCTTCCCTTCCAGCAGGTGTTGGTAAAACTATCTCAGGGATGTAGGAAGGGGCAATGAAAAGGGAGTTTTAGCTTATATCAAGATTTATGTGTATTGTTTTGGTACCGCATAGATTGCCTACCTTGAATGTTGATATATATAGAAACAAAACCTTTGTTCACTAAATAATGAATATTACTGTATTTTGCAGCATTCTTGGTAGGGACATTATTTACTGTATTTTGCAGCATTCTTGGTACAGGTGTGAGCAATTACTAGGATATAGCGCTGCTCAATAAGGCTTACTTTCTCTTGCCGAAAGGCACTTGTTATAGAATTTCAATGAAATTTGCACACCTCAGAAGTGGACGAGTTTATCTATCACAAATTACTGCATCAGGCGCTAGTCTGCCGCCAGAAGTAAGTAATTTGCATCTCCTAATATCCTTGTATGTCTGCAAAGACTTAGCTCTCATGATGTGTGATTTCAGCCTCAAAAGCGATTTCATCATGGGAGGCAGCAAAGGCTCCACAGGGGATGCGGCGAAGGCTCCACAGCCAGGAGATATTACAGCACCAGAGCGTCAAGAAAACGGTAATGCCTGATATCGATAAGATTGATATCACTTATCTCCATTAATTTATGGTTTTATTGCTTTCACTTTGAATTTTTTTAGGGGTTTATGCACGACTTTCCATCCGCCATCGTTGAAATACCATCATTAGGCCTAGATGCTGCCTGCTGTAGCGATTCTCAAACTTTGGATTTGGTGGAACTATCCACTAAAAATAGCAATGAGCCCATATGTGTTGAATCCATTCACATAAAATATTGAGCATCAACTGATTGGCTTTCTTCTCCACCATATTCCAGTCCTCCTCATCTCTTTCATGCAACTTCAAACAAGAATTAATATCTTCCTGTGACCTATCAGCTTATGTATCCTTCCTGTTAAGTAATGCTCTACTTATGTACAGGTTCATGAAAATCATGAGAGCTACATGAAGATAGTAATAGCAGAGAGGGAACCCTATCTTCTTCTTATTAATATTCATCGTCTTGTTCGATATTTGATGGCCTTCCTCCAACAATGCTATGGGGTTATCAGCTCCCAACACTATTTGTAGAAAGAGGTAAGGAGTAAGTAACAATGATAGAAATATAGGAAGGAGTAACTATCTCCATTAATTTATGGTTTTATGGCTTTTATTTGAATTTTTCTGGACTTCAATAAAACTTTGCTTCAAGGATGTTGTTTAATTTTTCAAATAATTTTAGTCTGTAACTGTCAACCACCTGTGAATAGCTATTTATATCAAAAGGATTCTCATTTGTTTGTTTAGACCATTACAGAATGCTGTAATCTAGGATTCTGTAATGCCAGTAGATTATAAGCATTTTCTCTGGTTGAAAAATCCTTAGTCCTTTTGTATGGCAAGTTTACCATTGAAATTTATTTTAGCCCTGGAGTCTTGAACTTTTACATATTATGCTGTAAAAATAAAATTTAAGGAAACCATTTGAAACTCCTGAAATTTATTTATGGAAAAAATGTTGAGTAAAACTCAACTAAACATTTATTTATGGGTAAAAATGTTGAGCAAAACTCAACTAAATAACAAATTACAAGATTTAAAAAAAAACTAAAATACAAAAATATTACCACATAACAACATATATTAAATTTAAGCTTCTATTAATTTCAGTCAAAAATCTTGATAACATAAATATGCATGTCCTGGAGAACCATTTGAGACATCCATCCCAATAATAATTGTTGATTTTGTAGATATCTGAAGTATCCTATGAGCAAGCAAGGGGCGAGGGTCATGTTTAACAACTTCAAAGCAATCGGTGCCGTGGTGCCATCCTACCTGTCATAGTGCAACGTGGTGAAATGCCATCCTGCCTGCAACGTGGTGAAATGCCATCCTGCCTGCAACGTGGTGAAATGCCAATCTTAATTAAGACAAATTAAATTTGTGTGCTTCCATGAGAATAATGATGCCTTCCACAAAATAAAAACCAGATTTTGCTAATCTCAATGAGAAATTGAAAATATGAAAAATGGCCATAAAAATTTGAGAACTGTTCCTTACTCAGTTATAACATCAGAATAAAATAGCTCAAATTATTATTGAAACTAATTCTTGACAGTCTTTTTTCTGCTGCGTCACATGGTACATCAATTAACAAGATAAAGAATAAGTTGATAATAATAAAGCATGCTTTTAGCAGTAGTACTGTAGTTTTAGGAGTCTCACAGATAATTGTAGCACCTAGCCGTTGGAGGCTTGACTTTCATAGACAGTTCTATTCATTTAGTTTAAATTTCTTAAAAATATCAAGTTAGAGGAGCGGTTGATGTGCAGTCTTCACTCATCCGCCAATAGTTTCAAAGAAAGCAATTTTATTAGAATTCGACATAGGTACTGCTGAATCTTCTTGATTTTGAAGAATTTTCTTTACATTTAAAATCAAATCAACAGAAACGAGTTCAACTTTGGGAAAAAAAATTAATTATAAATATCTAAAAGCTTAGGGAGAATGTTTACATAAAACAAAAATGCTAGCTTACTAAGAAAAGCCTAAGAAAATCCCAAGACTAAGAAAAGCCCAAGACAAAGAAACGGGGCCAACTAAGATACAAAAATAGATAGGCCCCAGCAATCGGAGCGACCAGACCTTGCAAAATAGCATCAAGAAAAAGGAAGCCAATGGCCAACCTTCAACCTTCAATCAGAAGGAGATGAAGCTTGCAAACAAAACTGAAGCGCTAAGAGATCGGCAGACGATTTAAGTAAGCTACTTTTCTATGTAAGCTAGTTTACATTGATGATTAATAAAGAATTTGATAATAAATACAACATATTTTGAAATATAAATAGATGGATGAACTCCTGATATCTCTTTGGATGAACTGTGAGATAATTCTTAATTCAACTACTGATATCCCTTTCCATGGACTGTGACAGGCTGTACCAACTTTCTTGCGTATTAACTATATTTCATAGAAATTGATCAAATCAAACAAAACGTGTGATTTAACAGATGTGGGTCCAGGCTCACATTCCTTCGCCGACACGTGGGATGGGTTATGAAACTTTGCGGTTCGTCCTGTTTTAACTGAAACTTTACGGTCACAGAGCTTTAAAATTATATAAAGGAAAACGTTTAGGCATCTTACAAAGATTGAAGAGATCGAAGGTAGATCAAAGCAAAGAATCATTGAGGATCTACTCATATCAAACGCCGGCTTACAAATCACATTGAAGAGCTCACGAAAGGTAGATTAAAGAAAAGAATCAAAGGAGATCTGCTCATATCAAATGCCCGGTTACAAATGACACTGAAGAGATTGAAGGCAGATTAAAACAAAGAATCAAACATGATCTTCTCATATCAAACGCCAGCTTACAAATGACACTGAAGAGATCGAAGGCAAATTAAAGCAAAGAATCAAAGGGGATCTGCTCATATCAAATGCCCGCTTACAAATGACACTGAAGAGATCGAAGGCATATTAAAGCAAAGAAACAAAGGGGATCTGCTCATATCAAACGTTTGCTATGAGAATATTAAGGTCGAATTATCAATTGCAATTCATATCGACCAAAGTTCAATCATACAAATGGAATATTGTGCATTAACTGTGATGTGATTTGGACCACACGATATTGATGAGGTAGCTTAGGTAGCAATAAGCTTACCAGATAGATACAGTGGAGTAAACTTTTATTTTTTACATTTCGTTTTAAGTCAAAATATAAAAAATTATTTAAAAATCATTTTAAAAATAGATGAAAATTATAAAATCATTTTAAAAATAGATGAATTAAAGTAGTAGGAAGCTGACAAGATAGTGGGGAAACTTAATATTTTTAACTTTTTGTTTTAAACCAAAACAATAAAAAGGTATTTTAAAACTATTTTAAAAATAATTTTAAAAAATATATATTTTTATATTTTGTTTTAGGTGAAATAAAAAAGAAAACTTGTTGCGGGGTAAACCAAGTTAAAGACTTGAAATAACTAGAAAAATAATAATTTGTAAACACAAAAGAAGATGAATTAGCAAGGTTGGTATAACATTAACGACATGCTAAAAATATCTTAGGATAATCACAAAGCCTCATCAGGCTGAAAGATTTGACATAAAGAGAACTAACCTGGAATTGTTTTAACAACGAAAAGACTCATTTAACGGACATATATCTCACATGCAAAACACTTGGCATTTCATTATGTTAAATCCATACAACCTATTTTAGATTAATTTATTTTATAAAGCAAAATAATAATGATTGGAAATCTCAAAAAGATCTTAATTTTATAAAGAAAGATAATAAAGATTGTAGTTTTATAAAGCAAGATAATAATGATTGTAAATCTCAAGAAGATCTTATGTTTAATGTAACCAAATGCAATACCCCTAAATTCCAGTGACTTGGGTCTGTTTTTCTGTGTCAAATAAATGAGCGAAAAAATGGGAGCATACTTTGATGTATGCAGACCATAATGGGTCCAATTTACTTCTTAAACTTAACCGCTATGCTTTGGTCACAGGATAACTCCCTTGACATCTAGGTGCAAGAGTTGCAATACTTCACAATTCTTCGAAAATATATTTTCTCCCTATTTTGTGATCCTAACCATAGAGAATGACTTCACAGATGAAGAGGGGAGATGAGATAAAAAAAAATTGGAAAAAATCAGAAAATTAAAAAAGAAAGTTGCATTTCTAAGGAATTGGAGTTTTGTTCAAGAGGGGAGATGAGATAAAAAAATTGGAAAAAATCAGAAAATAAAAAAAGAAAGTTGCATTTCTAAGGAATTGGAGTTTTGTTCAGGGGGAAGAACCATCGTCATACATTGGAAATAGTGTGATATTGTCATGCACTTCTGACAGATCACTGGTTATGGCTCATCATTTGATTCTGGTGAATTTTATATTAACTTTTGTTGGCATCCCAATGTTGGTTTGTTATACTTTGGTTTAGTTATTAGATGATATAATGGTGATTGCACGTTGACCTTATTTCTATAGATTTTGTGCATGCTATGTCTATAGATTTTGTGCATGCTATGTGATGATGTAATTTATTCTTTCTTTTCCATAATTATAGATTATAATATCTTAACGAAATTGTACAAGTGGGTCGACCCCACAACATTTCGCACTACCATCAAAAAAATATATAGTCTCATTTCGCACTACCAACAAAAAATATATCGTCTTTGTTTTTATTATGGTTTAGGAATATTTACCTAGAATTCGAAAAAATTACAAATAATGTTTAATATATTGAAAAGCCACTCACATGTTTTCTATATGTCTATTTGCAAGGTGTGCCCTTCATTAATTTTAGTTTTTTGTTATAATTATACTTAATACATATATAAGGAGGTCACTAATAATATGTTTAAATATATTTTTATGGAAACAAAGTTATGAAAATACTTTATATTTATATTTTTAAATGGAAATATGTCAATCCTATACATTTATATAAAAACAACCTCATTTATTTAAAATCTAAAATCAAGGTATGTTTAAATTACATAATCCATAAGAGTGGCATGTTAAAACTTTTGTAGATGGTTAAATAAACTAGTTGTTTTTTCTTATAGCATTGGTGTTATAGCAATAGCTACTAACAACTGCGGTGGCAAAATCTTACTGAAAGACTTGAATTCTCTCTTTTCATGTCTTATTTATGTTTATATCTTTCACTAAGGAGGGTACTTATCTAAGAATGTATGGAGGCACCACAGCACCCTCCTTGTTGCCCAAGTATGCAACAGACTACATAGTACTAAAGGAGGAAATCATACAAGTATTCCTAGATGGTTTTGGAAGCCATTTGTTCGATATTAAGAAAGTTATTTCCCCACCAGTACCTTTTTATGTGGGAAGTTACAAGTTCAACAAAGTCAAAAGAGCTACAGATTTCATCAAAGAGCTCGAAATATTTCACTTTGGGGAGATAAGCTTCCACAGGAATGATTCACAAGGAAAGGTGGCAGCTCACAAGGCTTCTCACAAGGTAAATTTTGAGTATGCAGACTACATAGAAAAAGAAGAGCAAGTATTCAAAAATGTCTACAATATGGTAGCCTTGAGAAAGAGGTTGAAAAGAAAGGCATTTGGAGCTAAAGGAATTAGCAGCAAGAACCCAAAGAAAAACGAAGGAGATGAGGAAGCTGCAAAGAAAGCACAAGAAGAAAGTACTCAGAGGCTTGTAGCAGGGGCGAAGAAGTTGTTGGCAGAAGAGGCACCGAGAGATAGAGAAGAAGTTGCCAAACAGAAGAGCAAAGAAGCTATTTTGAAGAAAATGGTAGAGTGGGAGAAAGCCTTGGCTAAAGGAGAAACAATCTCTGATCAAGGAATGCAGGATACAGGAGGGCTTCTAGAAGGACAAGACCGGCATAATGAAGAAGTTCAAGGTAGAACCTATGCAAATCCCTGTGCAGGATAATCCAGAGAACCTATCTGCCACATCTACTGAGCATCCTTACAGGGGGTCATGTGCCCATAGCTGAAATGGGGCTTGTACCCTTTACACCATCAAAGCAATACGATGTGGCATGTTTAGAGGATATTTGTTTTGATCCCAAAACGAAATCTATTACATGGAGGATAGAGAAAAATTTGAAGGTGGGAACTCAGCCAGCGGTAACCATAGTGACAGAGAGAATAGTCATGAAAATTGCAGAAGAGCACTCGAAGGAATTGGCTTCTATGGGCATTGCAAATGCTCACAATGTGGACAAGCCTATGGAAAACATTGAACAATACAAGGGAAGGATGGCCGAAATGGAAGAAGTCTTGAGGAGAGAAGAAAAAGTAGGAAGAGAATCCAAAAGAAAATATGAGGCTACCTTATCAAATTTTGAAAGGATTTAGCAGAGACATCAAGTCTTAGAAGTAGAACGGGACAGTTTGAAATCATCAAATGAAGAGTTGAGTAAGGAGAAAGGAAGTTTGGAAAATAAAGTGGCAGAGTTGGAGATGCAGAAGATTACTGCTGAGGGGAAAGCCAAGCACTATGAAACCCAAGTAGCAGCATTGGAGTCCCAAAAGGATTCACTGGAAGTTTTATTAAAAGTAGCAAATGAGCAAAGAACCAATATTGATCCATTGACGAAGCATGCCCTCATGGTCAGAAGTAAAATTTATCAGATGCAGCTTCAAATAGCAGAGGAGATGTTGAAATTTCAACAAGTAGAAACTAGGTTAGATGAGATTGTGAGTACAACTTCTTTTTTTTAGACAGGACCTAGGATATCCTGGAAATTCTTCAAGGATGTTTAACTTGGTTGGAAACAACCAAGGAACCTCCGTCTAATGCACCAATCAGAGACTTAGAGACAGTGAAGCTGGAGTATGAACTGATAGAATTCGGGAGTAAAGATGCAGAGAAATTGGTAAAGGCAGTCCGAAAGACTAAAGGTTTTTGTACAAAATTCTGTAGAAAAGAGCTCACAACTTACAACCATTGTCAAACATCTACAAAGAAAAGGTTAGAATAATTACCTGAGCATGAAGAATTTTTGAAGCAATTGCAGGTCAAATGGCAGGAGGATGAATTGGGTATTCAGTTGGTCAAGGGTTTAGATGAGAAGGTGCTGAAAACTGTAATAGCCTAGGAAATAGTGAGCAACCATATATTGGAATATCAACTTCATTTGATTCCAGCCAGAGTGGCAAATATAAAATCCCAAGCTTCCAAACATGAGATCACTATCAGATTCCTAGAGCCATCAGGATTTGAGACCATAGTGATAGATGCAAATGTTTGGAAGAAATTCATAAATGATGTGGTTGGGTCCACTTAGTATTTTGTTTTATTAATACATTTTTGTAATACTTACCTAAGCTAGCGAGTCCACTATGAGACAAAGTCCTTTTTTTTAACTGATTTGTAAAAGAATCCTAAAGGGCAAGGGAGACCAAGGGACATTTGAAATTGTATAAATAGAGATCAAGTCGACAGAGTAAGGGAGATTTTTTCATGCTATCTTTCTGAAAAATTATTGTAAGAAGAACTACTTCCTCTTATAATAAAGAAGTTATATTTTCTGCTGGAGAAGGCACTGTGAAGTCTCAAATGCATGATGTAGATTTTGAATGTGGAATTACTTCTGTTTCAACTTTTTCTACAAATAGTGAGATCATTCTAACTTATGAATTATTTCCATGTTATGAATGGTTTCTTGTTTATTTTGTGAAACTTACGCAGTATATTGAGTAATGAATGTTTTAACTAACAATGAGCTATCTCTTTGCTTGTCTTTCTACTTACATTCATGCATTCTGAAATGTGAACAACTATCTGTAATATTCTCAATGCATGTTTTACAGTACATTACTCATCATTAATTACAATATTGCTCCCTAGGGATAGGTTAGATAGAATTAGTTAGCATTAGCATAAGATGTTCTTTGTTTATAATTTCGAAGCAAAAGAGGTAAGTAGAGAGGTAAGAACCTGTGCATCACATTGTGAGCTCTTTGCTATCTCTATCAACTGCATTTAATTAGGCACTTGCATATCATACATAAACATAAAATTAAAAAATACACTTAAACGGTGGACCGGGCCGCAATTGGTAAAACAAGATTTAACTGTTACTTGACCTACGGTAGTCGGACCGCAAACCAAACAGATTCCCCATACCAAACAATAACGAGCTAATTGGGAATGCTTATTGGGGAGAATCCCTACTGTTGTTACCTGATATTTTCTAGGCCTCAACAGAATGGTACTTTCTTCTGCGTCAGAGGTCGCACCTGCTGTTCTTGCGGTATATTCTAATCGGCTCCAGTCACAGCATCTCCTCATGTTACGACAACAACACTTGGTTCTCTTGGCTTAGCAACAATCATCTAAACATTTGGGTTAGGTTTTTTATTTGGATTTTGCGCGGGTTTAGGACCTACAACGGTCTGAGCTTGCCAGTTTGCAATTAACTGGGGACATTGCTCCACATTATGGTCATGCGCTTTACAATATGAACAAGTCTTTGCAGGTTCCTGGAACTCTCTGGCATAATGGCCTGGTTGTCCACAGTTTTAGAATATGACTTGGACTCTTCCTCGGCCAAATCCTCCTCCTCCTCTACTTCTGAAGTTTCCACCCCCCTTCCCTGAGGGTGTGGCTGCTGCAGTGGGTATTGATTATGCGGTGCATATGGGTTCTATGGCGCATATTGAGGCTGATACTGGTTTTGTGGGAAAGGCCCAGGATGGTAGTGTGCTTGTGCCTGTTCAGCCTGAGCTTACTAGTCGTTCTTCATAAAGTAGGTGTCCATTGTCTTCTCCTTCAGGAGCTTATATGCTCTGCAATCCTTCTCATCATGCCCTGCTGATTTGCAAAATTTATAGAAAAGGATGATTGGTGTTAGCACTGGAATTGAACCAAAGGTTGCGGAAGACTCGCTCCCAGGTAATAGCAGAACCACTTTTGAAGAGAGAATTGGCCTTCTGCTCTTCAGAGAGGGATCTCTCACCAAATATTAAAAATGCCAGATATGTACAAGTAAAAATATGAATTGTTTGTAAGGGTGGTTGAAACAGAGCATAGAACCATTGGGCGATGGAGTCAAGATATGTAACAGAAACAAACAGAACTTATGAAGGTGATTTTAACACAGAGGCAAGGTATCCATTCTGTCATAGTCAATTTATAATTGTATGGTGGAAAAGGAAGAACAAGAACAAACCATTAACACGAGTCTCAAACTTTGATTTGATATATTTTCCATCAACCCCTTTTCTAAGTTGAATAATTTTTCAAGTTTTTTTGAATCTTGGATTTTCTCCATGAGAAGAAATACTAGATCCTCTTCAGTCTTCTTGGCTTCTTGAAGCTGGTTCTTCAATTCCATAGTAATTTGATTTGTTTATTCTTGGTACTTTGACAGTTTCTCTTTCAAAACTTTGTTTCTTTTCCTACATTTTTCAATTCCATCAACAACAACCAAGTATTGAGCTTTTATGTCAACTTCTGATTCCTCATCTAAATTTGTTGTCCCTATAAATAGGATTTCTGCATCTTCACTTTCATCGTCACTATCTTCTTTGGAATATAAGTTCTTCTTCTTTTTCTTAAACATCTTCTTACCCATGGTGTTATCCTTATGACAACAAGATTCTTCATGATCACTCTCCTCTTGTTTTGGGTAAGGACACTTGTTGGAAAAATGTACAATTTTTCCACAGTTAAAACATTTCAAGGGTAACTTTCCTTTAAGTTTCCCAATACCTCTCTCAAGTTTACTTATGAAAAGAGCTTCTTAATCATCTAGGTTATCTAATTGGTTCTTGGATATGGATTTAAGTGCTTCCTCTTTTCTTGAGGGTTCATTATGTATCATCCTCATCTCATATGCAGTGAAGATCCCATGCAGTTCATCTACTGTTGTGTCATCAAGTTCATCCCATTCTTCTGGAGTGGACACTTTTGAGTCATACTTCATTGGCAATGTTCTTATTACCTTGCTCACCACTTCTCTTTCTTTTAATTTTCCTCCAAGGCCTATAATAACATTGACAACCTCATCTACTCTTAGAAGGTATTCCCCAATATTTTCCTCTTCTTTCATTTTAAGGCTCTCAAACTGCCCTTTATATGTCTAAAGCTTGGATTCTTTGACTTTAGATGCTCCTTCATAGATAATTTTTAACTTATCCTAGGCTTGTTTGGCAGCCTTGCATCACATAACTTTTGTAAATACAGACTTTCTCAATCCACTCAAGATTGAATTTAGGGCTTTGGCATTTCCTTCATATTGGTCTAGTTCCTCTAGGTATGTAGGTGTGTGGTATCCTATTTTATATTCTTTTTCAGTTTCTTCCCAAACCTTCCATCCAAGGGACATCAGATGGCACTTCATTCTCACACTCTAATATGCATAATTTTCTCCTATGAATAATGGAGGTTTGTTAGTGGCTAATCCTTCTTATTGATCCATAGTGGGTTTTAAATAGGATCTTCCTTCCAGTGATTAAACTATGGTGAAGGAACCTGCTCTGATACCAAATGTTGGAATATCGTTCAATACTGAGAGTCGAGGGGGGGGAATCGGTATTGTAACTTTTGTCAATTTAATACCACTTTAAATTTACTCATTGAAAATACATAATCAACAAGAACACACAGAACACAAATTTATCGTGGAAGCCCAATTGGGTAAACCACCAATACTTCCTATTACTGCAAAATTGTTATTTAAAAATAGTTTTTTCCTACTACTACATAAAATGATGGTATTACACCCTATTTACCAACAACTACTGGATGGAGGCTACAACCCCATGTTTTTCCAGCTACAACTGACGAGATTCTACTACACCCTATTTACCAGCTTCTACTGGAAGGAGGATGCAACCCCCTGCAGGCCTGTTGCCTGCCCTAGCACCACCTTACCACCCTAATATGTTTTTGGTAATCTTCCATATTCCTTTACCCTTCAATATTTGTCATCCTCACTGTCTCTACTTCTTATTCTATGATATGGACCATAGAGACAATTTCTCTCACTCATCCATCTGTGTATAATTACCTTCATGTTTTGTGCAGATGCATCTCTTCACCATTGCACCATTTCATTCTTCGATCATGCCTCTTCATGAGAGCTTAATTCCTTATTCTATTACTGAGTCATAGATTCATCTACCTCTGCCATGATTCTTCAAAACAACTAAAATAATTCCCTGTTAATCGATTTAACTTTTTAATATTCAAGTCATGACCTTCCAAAATCTTCATTTCCGCAATCATTCCGGGCCATTGATTTTATTTCGGTATTTTTCGAGAAGGTAGATCTAAGATAATGTGTGGAATGAGGTTTTTCGAACTGTTACATTTCTCAAAATTTCTTTTCTCACTTAGTTTTCTGCATCAACCATTCTGCACCGTTGTTCTCCTATGGGCTCTTTCGTGACCGTTTATCTGAGATAGGATGCAGGTTGCGTATATGTGACATTTTCTCTAAATGTCATTCCATGATTTCTGCAATGGTATTTTCTATACAAACATTTATACACCGTCTATATTATGCGGATGTTATCCTAACCATCGATCTTATATTAGATGGGGGTTACGAGTTCATAACATTCTCAATCGTTACTTTCGCAATTTCCATTTTTCGCGCCAACATTTCTGCACTTTTATTTCCACACCGTCGATTTTTTGTGGATGTTTTCCTGACCATCAATCTCCCAGACTGCGGGTTGTGGAATGCGGGTTCTCAAAACACTCAACCTCTTCTTTCGTAATTCTCTTCCTTCTGCATTTTGCTGGCATACTTCGGGTTGCGGAAACCCATATTATTCTAGAACTCGATTTCTCATCTTCCACATTCTGCCTTCCGCTTTCCACCAATATTTATGCACCATTGATCTCGTTCGAGTATCATTCCGCATTGCTAATCTTATGGATTGTGGATTGTGTGTTTGTGGCCTTTTCAACATGTCATTTCTATATTTCCACTTTCCGCACCAATCTTTTCGCAACATCAATCTTATGCGGATGTTTTTTGGACTGTCGATCTTCTATATTTCCAGTAGCAGAATTGTGACATTTCCCAAATTATTTTTCGCGACTCTCCACCTTCTGATTTATGCCTTCCACTTTTCTTCTGAACCATTGATTTGTTTGCGGGTTCAATCCCGACCGTCTATCTATGATCTAATGTGGATTGCGAATCTTCATTTTTCTTTGTGCAGAAATCAATCACCATCGTCAATCTCTTCGCAGATTAAATCCTAACTGTTGATCTCGATCAAATGCGGATTCATGGATCTTCCCTTTTCTTTGTGCGGAAATCATTCCCCATCTTATATTTTCTTGTGGATTCAATCTTGACCGTCCAAGTTCCTATTGTAAATGGAATTTCACTCCCATAAAAATTTGTTAACTTCTTGTCACTTTACCCATGAAATTTCTTTACCATCGTCAGATCAAGATCCCCATCGATCAATGGTGGACATCAAATAAGATGAAGCAAATTTCAAAGAAATTTCGTGCACATCAAAACTTTCTTAGACCGCGCAACTTCTCTCAGTGAAATCGTTGACGGTCATTGATCTATTTCAATGATCAACCTTATTTGTCGATCTCGATCCTATTCCTAGCAATTATGATGCCAAGTAGGAAATGCAGCTCTAATCAGCTCACTAACCCGACTTAGTTAGCAAGCAAATTTTCCGATCTGTCATCCACGTTGTCCGACGGATCTCAAACACTTTACAATTTTGTTTATTTTGTAGCCAAGAAAAAAATAACAGGATTGCTAGTTAAATTAGCGGAATCCTTAAGGACCGTCATATCTGTGTCCCCACCATATCAACGATGGACTTCAAATATGATGAAGCGGATGTCATAAAAATTTCGCACACATCAAAAGTTTTCCAAACCACACAACTCCACCCAGCGGAATAGTTGTGCGTCATTGATTTAATTTGACAATCGATCTAGATCATTGATCTCAATCTCATATACCAGTGATCATCTCCATTTTTTCAACCTCAAGCCTTCTTTATCTTCCATGTATTTATCTAGCAGAATCCTCCTTCATTCATTTGATACTATCCACCTCAAATCTCCACCATACGATCTCTAGTTGTATGTGCAATTGGTTTAGGCTTAATTAGGGTACTACTTCTAATTGTGAAATCCCTTTTCAGTCGTTGATCTATCCAAGATGCAGATATTTAACACTGTGATTGAATTGATCAGTGTAACGATCAATTCCTTTCCGCAACGCTCTACACACAGACAATTTCGATCTTCTATACTTAGATCATATTTTGAAATACACACATACACATAGAGAGATTCAAATCAATACTTCTGGCATTAGAGGAAATTTAGGGTCTAAAATGGGCCTTATAAGAAAACGTGCCAAAATATGTTTTTGTGATTGGAATTCAAGAACCAATAGAATTTCAATAAAATAAGTCAACCATAATGGTTGAATTGACATATTTGTCATTAAAAAAAACTATTTTTTTTCTTCGTATTTTTGACATATCTCATTGTGTTTTTACTCAAATTTCAATCGGGAGAGCTCATTGGATGCCGAATTTGATTCTGCGTGCAACGAGTACCCACACTGCATACTTTTGACGGACCTCGCTACCCCAAAAACAAGAAATACCTGAAAAAACGTGATGATGATGTCGAAAATACGAACAAAAAAAGTAGTTTTTTCCTGTCTTCCTCCAAAATTAATCAATATTATTTTATTATTTTAACTATTATTTTATTATTTTAACTATTATTTTATTATTTTCCTTAGGAGGCCCATTTTAGACCCCAAAATTCCTCTAATGTGATTGAAATGAAGGTACAAATACTTAAAAATACTTACGGAGTAAACTTTGTTCTTCATTCAACTTAACCAGATGTATAATTTTCTCACACACAATCTTTGCACTCTCCACTCCACACTCTCTCTTCACTCATATACTCATGCCTCTATCTTTTACATTCAACGATAATCCATGTAATGGATCCTTTGTATTTTACTGATTTCATACTGCTACCATGTCTATTAGTTATTCCTTTGTCATTCGTGAACTCCTTTGACATCAATGACAACTATATTCTCAACAACTTGAAGCACAACATGATATCTTTCTCTATGCTAGAGTTTAGCTTCTTGGTTTACACCCTCTCACTTGCTAGTACTATTTTCTTTTTATTTATAATTTTTTCATTTTCAACAGTTACGAGTTTCCTTGGTATCAATATTTTAAAAGTCAAAATAAAACTAGGATTTGGCCAAGGGTCAAATCATACTTAGACTGTAATCAACAACCAACTTGGTTTATAAACTGATTTACTAAAAAATGAACATTTTAATTTTATACACACACATAAACTCAAAACCATTAGAAATCAAATTTGCAAAGTATACTCATATATATACCATGAAAGATTAAATATAGAAAAATGGCACCTAGTGCAATACATATCCAAAACAAAATACATATATTATGAGTATCAAAAAGGCATCAAGATTAAAAAAAAGCATGCCATAAGTTACTAGGTATCGATGATCAACATGATCAATCATCAAACTCATGACAATTTCTAGAAATGGGATCCTAATCTATATAGGCCCTAAAATGAGTCAAGGACAATATTTATATTTGGAAATGGTCCATTGACTTCAACTGGTTAAAATTAGTCAGGTCATAAGCTGGTTTTGTAACTATTAAATATGTTGGGTTGGGGAATCAATCAATTGGATTTGCAACGAGTTATCAATATGGAAGGTATAAGAGAATATTTTCCATATTAACTAATGTTGGATGAGGTATTGGCTTTTCCCACTGCTTTCATCGTTGCTTACTTTGACTATGATTCGTTTTCTTATGATGTATATGGATATGGATATGGATATTGACAATCAACTAATTCATCTACTTGATATGTTGTTACTAGATCTAATACTAATGTTGTACCGACTTATGCATCTATATCATTAACAACGTCATCTAGATCTACTACTACTGTTGCTTCTAGCTATGTTGCTACTGGTGTTGTTAGAACACCATTATAAGTATAAGGGTATTTTCACCTATCCCAAAACCTCCATAGATAATGACCTGAGTAAATCTTTGCTACAATATCATTTTATAATATGAATATTTTATATATCCTCGACAATTAAATTAGAAGAAAGTGACTTTCATGTGCATACTGTGTTTAGAGACAAGCCATTTAAAGGAAGCATAACCAAAAAATATATCTTCCTGGGTATATGAGATCCTTTCATTTATTGTAAGAGAAAACTTGAATATATTAAAGTGAACGGAACAATGATTAGTCAGTGTTGAAACCATGTCCAAAGCTAATTGATCTTAACCACTGTCCAACAACAACACAAATTCTCCTGAAGACCCTAAGATCCTAAATCCTAAAGTTGAAGAATATTTATTTGAGGAAGATCAATCTTTAGTTAACCTCACATCAAGATACCAGCTTAAAGCTATACCATAAAAGAATATCCAGAAAAGAAACACAATAAGGAGCAAGGATAAATATTAAATATCTCCTTGGCGATTAATTTTTATAACAAAAGCCACGAGGTGGCAATGTCCCCGACATTGCATTCATGATAGCTAGTGGTTTGCAATTGCCTATGTAAAAAACTAAAACTCAATAAAAATAGATTAAATTTTGTTACAGCCTACTTAAAACTCAATAAAAATAGAATAACTATTGTTATCTCCTAGGAAGGCATCCTTTTGATGATTGTAGAGATTTGACTACTTAGAAGACTCTAGATTCAAGTTCTATTTCAATGGATCCAAAGTGAGGATGAGCTTTACCAACTTTTCCAGAATGAGTACTACATCTCAAATAGGCCATGAAGGGCATAAAGATAAGCCTAAATACAGAGTGGGGATGCACCATTTTTTATTGGCTAGATGATAAATTATTGATGCTTGTTGGGTGGTTAAGTTAATTCCTTTAGTATCAGAGTAGGAAACCAACTTCTCCTTCTAAAAGTGTACCCACCTCTCTCTCGGAGTTGCACATTTGGGCTTGAAAAGTAACTTATCCTCTAAAGGAAGGGTAGAAAGGCAAAAATAATGCAATGAGTGAGGACACCACTCCATATAGGATCTTTCTAGGTAAAATTTGTGTTCATTATAGGAAGCGTCATATTCAAATTATGACATTTTCCATTCCATAAGTCCATTAAGAATTTTGGATCACCTATAAATTATAAATAAAATATATAAAATATTAAATTGTCCCAAATATAAAAAATAAAATAAACACACTTAATGTACATAAAAATTTAAATAATTTAAATAATATATTAAGTTTAACATCAAAATAAATCTACATTTTTTTTATATTTCACATAAAATTAAGACAATAAATATATTTAAAAAAATCAATAATAAATCTTAATAACTCTAGGTATTGCATTTATTTAATGGCAATACCTATAAACATAACCACTTCCCAATAATTTTCCAACTGCATAATCTATTCGTAAAGATATAATGGTTTTCCTGTATGAGATTTGAGTTTATCTTCGCTCAATAAAATTGCGGTCTTGTTGTAAGTGATATTTAAGAACATTGAAGTAGATGTCAATGTCAAAATAGATGATCCAGATTCTTGATTGGAAATTTCACGAAAGCAAAGAAGTGGATTGTTTTGTAATATCTACGGAAATTTTATCGGTCACATCTGCTCTGCTTATTTTGTGTCATCAAATCAATTCAATTCATTGCATTAAATACCAAATAACTTTATGGAATTTATGCCATGGTCTCAGAATTGTCCTATTCAATGTAAACATGTAGGTAGTACTATTAGAAGATTTTTTTTATAAAACTGAACTGACAATCATCTAGTTCGTTTTCATGTTCAAATTTGATAACCATGCAATTTGGAAAAAATTCAACTTATACAAACCTTCATACAACACGGTTGCGCAAAAAATATCGTTCTGTCCGGTAAGAATAATGTCATATTCAAGATTATAAGAATACTATCATATTTAAAGATCACAGAAAGGTATTGCAAACATTTGAGATATGCAAATATAAATAGTTTATCAAAGAACCTTTAATAGAGTTAATTTCCACTACATCTACCACATACTGGTGAAACCCTCATGGGCATGGATTATCTTAAAAGATCATACTAAGACTGGTACAAGTCCTGAGATATTAAAATCTCCTCTGTAATTGGAAGAAGCTATATAGCCCACTTTTTTAACTAATCAAAATATCAACATTTATATGAATTTTTAAAAAAGAAAAAAAAAAAACAAACAAAATGAAATTGATTCATCGAAAATTTCAATTGATTCTTCACGATGTTAACATTCATTTCATATTACAATATATTTCTCTACTATTCATGAAACAATAAAGAAGGGTGAAGGGTGGGCACTTATAATATTAGAGAAATGCTAAAATCAGAGCTAAATTATTCATCATGCTATTGTATTTTATTATTTCGGAAGCGAGTTCACCTTATTGGGATTGGGGAGAAATGAAGATAAACGAACGGTATGGTGCCTTTTATGTTTCCTTGATAGCTTCTTCTATTGCTGCCGCTGAAAAAATAACACTCCTCTTCTTATCAACCATGCCAACCTCCACCTATTCTGGGACAGATGGAGATCATTTGACATGGTATATGATAATAATTTATGATTAAGAGATGGTGCAAGCAATTCCTTCTCTTTGTGGCCCGTTTCTTGCAAGGCATAAGCGTTGCAATTCTGAGGATCTTTATCCACATGCAATTCATGAAGGCAGATTCTAATTGATGTGCTTAAATTTTGTTCTAATGTATTATAATAAATTATACACGATTCTATCACTTTTTCGAGAGGTCTTCGAACTATAATATTAAACCCACTTTTCACAAAGAAATTAAATGCCACGTGGTCGTTACTCGGTGGTTAGGTTTTTGGTTGACCTTGGGAACAATATAAGACTGTTCTAAAACCCTAAAATCACATTTTCCCCCAATCTTCTTGTATCTGATGTGAAGTGGATGAGTTGCAGACTCAAGGCCGCATGGCCTTACTGTCACTCCATTGTCTGTAAGCCTCCTTGCCAAAAGTTGTCTTTCTTTTGTGTATAGAGGTTCATGTGGCCATTGTTTTGAGCTGTGTAAGAACTCTCCATTGCCATTACCCTAGCTCTGTAAATGCCACTCATGTCATTACCTTGACTCTGCAAATGCTACCATCCATACACTGGTGTGGTGAGAGTGGACTTGATAGAGTGAGCACGATTCTTGACTATATATAAGAGTGTTATTAAAGAGTATTGGGTTCTCTATCTTAATGCTCATTTTATGGTGTGGCTTTGACTCTGTTTCATCTTGGTTTTAGTTTTCGGGCTGGCACATTTCGTGTTGGGGTTTTATTGATAGAGCTACCATCGTTGCTTGACATAGATGATCTGGTGGCAAAGGTCTATTCTCATTAACCTGTTCGAGGCCGAGGTCAGTTCCTTCAGGTGAGGAAATTATTTTTTAAATTATAATTATTCTACCCTTGTTCGTAAGCTATTAACTCTGTTATTGGTATAAGTTTCTTATCAATAATTTCATTATACTTGTGCAGGTTTCAAGCGGATACTCTGTGCTGAAATAAACCATAAAAATGCCACGCAAGGATTTTTAGGCGTTGTGACCATCCAGGTAAGCCTCGGTCTTTCTCGAGGTTTTATCCTACAATGGTTGTATGGTGTTTTTATTGATTATTTCCACTGGGTTTTTGGTTTATGGCTCGGCTGTGGATACACTGTGGTCTAAAAAGTTTTGGAAGACCATGTGGCCGATACTTTGATGTATTTAAAATGAAATTTTCTTAAAGGCCTAGCGGTTGTTTCATGTTGGAACTTGAGGCTTTCATGGCCGAGACTTGAGAAAAATATGGGCCTTCTCAGTTGTAGTTTTGATTACAGTACTATTATTTTATACATGCTTTTAAGTCGTGACTTAGTTTGTAAAAGGCCATTAGGCCGTAACCTCTAAGGAGACTGTAATGGTTAGGGTTTAGATGCTATTTAAGTTTTAAATAAGCTCGAAGCTTACTGTTTTGTAACTTATATTTTTGATAATATATATATATATTGGCATTTTAAGAAGATGATGGCAGGCTATAATGTTTATATGTTCTAGTTTATTTTTCAATTCTTTTAAATTTAACCTAAACAAAGATTATTGTTACTGTAAATTGATGTTTATTTTGATTATGTTTAAAAGTGTAACTAAATGTTCAGACAGTTGGTTTTTAGAACATAAATTGATTCTTACTGTCAGTAAATAGATAGAAGAACAAGGAGTGAATAATACCTCCTGAATCTTTACTGTTTTTAATTACTTTTTAGTTTATATTTACCCAAACAGTTTTTAATATTGTTTCTTGTGGATAATGTATAAAATTTTATATATTCATATATTCAATTCTTATGGTTATATAAATGAAGTATGTAAAATTTTAATTTATTTATGGGTGAAATGAATGACCCCTCTCCTAGTAAAATAGGTGGTAATGTTATTTATATTTTACAGATCCTTTAAATAGGTTTTTATTTATAAAACCCTCATTTCTCTTAGTTTAAATACATAGTTAGTATTTGATTATAATGTTATTCTAGTTTCATTTTACTTAGATGAAATTATCACGGTAAATTTCTAGCCTTATTTACTGTTTCTTTAAGTTAATTCTGCTTATTTAATTTCTGTTTTATAATGTCTGTTAATTATTATAATATTAAACTTATAGTAAATAATCTATCTACTGTGTAAGTAAGTACACAAACTAAGTATATTTATATTTCTAAATATTTCCTAGAGACATATTTGTTTATATTATTACAGAATACTCCATCTAAGGAAAACTTCTAAATAGAAAGGAAAGACATACATACGAATAACTCTTATGAAACTTGTAGAAGGTAATAAAACACATTCATGCATACTTCATTCGATTCTTTATCTGAATTTAATATAGCCTACTGTACTAGAGTACTACCTTTAAAAGGGTGTGGAAAAATACAGTTAGGTATTCTTTTAATCTATCAGTAAAACTGGAAATTCTTCTAATCATTTACCCTAATCTATCTAATCCAACATTTAACTATCTTTTCAGAGTAAAATTATTTCATTAACTAACCCTAACAACAACAGAATAGAAGCATAACATATTATCGCTTAAACTCAATCCTTCTAGATAACAATAAACAATTAGAAAGCTAGATAAATCATGTAGAACCTCGAAATGTATAAGAGGTGACAATAGCCTAAGGAACCTGTTCCTCCCAACCAACTCCTAGAGAAAATATGAATTGCAAATCTCAGGACCCCCAAGCTTGTCTCGTGGTCCACCTAGTAGAATTACTGGGTGAGAGATGTAGCTTGGTAATCCTCTGCAACTCTACTGAGTGTTCAGCAGTAAATCTGTTCTGCATGCAGCAGTATGAACTCAGCTTAGAATAGTTGCACTACTTTATATCTTCAACACTTTTCACACAAAACAAACTTCATCTAGTCCCCTCCATCGAATTTTCTTGTGCACTTCATTCACTCAGAATGTTCACAAGTCAAGAATGAGCATCCTCAACTATCTTCAATCGAAAGTTTTATTAGCATGCCTAGGTCTTTTGGGTCAGTTTTCACTTAATGAGCCACCTGCTCTTGTTCCACTTTCTTGGGGAACATGACCACAAAAATAGGGAAGTTGCCTCCTGCAACATCTAGAAGTAGTTTGAGGATGCTGCCAAGTGTCAATTTGCTCTCAACCTAGCCTACTCCACAAAGTGACCAGTAAAACACTCATTTAACAGCTTCCTTAAGATATTGTCTCATCTTTCATTTATTAATTAATACATATTCAGCAATTACATTCAATTATCCTTGACCCCACTTGGTCATTAATTACAAAATTTATAATAAAATATAACATAATGTTTCTTAAAACATAAAATGTTTTGCAAATTGGGGCATGTGACACATGGAATATAAGACAATGGTTGCATCCTTAATCAAATATATGGTTGCTAATGAACTCTAGTTGGATTTCTTTTTAATCCAAACTTACAATGGAGAGAAGGTGAAACTTGAAGAACTAAAAGGGAAATTTATGGGATTGTCTTTTTCATGCAAATTCAAACATATGAAAAGACTTGAGGTCCATCGAAAGCTATGGGAGATGGGGGACTTAGAGATTGTCTTAATGCCCAAGGACTATAGAGAGGAGAAATTCAAGGGACATCGTCACACCATGCAACAGATTTTCATTCAATTTCATATAAGGGAGAAGTTTAAGTTTTCCTTTCCATTTATGACAAAGAGGTCAGAGTATGATGGTGCTTTTTTTCTGATGGAGAAAGAGGGAACATTAATATCTAGAAAGGTGTGGAATTCAACTAAGACTATGCTGTTGCAACATATCCATTCACTACAAATATTATTGATTAGTTGAAGGTGAATATGTTGGAAAAGGAGGTCATCTTAAAGGTTGAACAAATGCTAGATTTTGTTCTTGGGCATGGAGGAATAAAATTTGCAAAAGCCGATATTGTTGGAAATACAATGGGCCTTTATTTTGTTATAAAGTGTTTTGATGATGTTAATATTTCATATACTTAGCTAGATATCATTAGTGTTTAATCCAAATTCACAACACTAACATATGCAGAATCACTGAAATAAACAGAATCACAATATAGACACAATATTTATCTCGGGAAACCCTCAAGGGGAAGAAAACCAACAAAACTTCCTATGTATAAGATGTATAAGATAAAACCCCAAAACATGTATTCTCCTCCTTTCTGGTATGTCTCTCTCTCCCCTATGTGCTACACAAGTGAGTGAGTTTATGTTCAAATGAGAAGCACAACTCCTCTATTTATACTCTTTTTGTCAACTGACTTTTACCTTAATCAAGTTGGCCCCACTAAACTGTCTGTGCCGACTTCACCTAGGAAATAAAAAAATAGTATTTTTGTATATTCATTAGGGTACTATTGATGACCAATTACAATAATAACATCCCAACGAAGGAATATAACATATCTCTTGGAATACATCAGTAAAATACATTTAGAATATCCTTTGAAGTTACAATATTTCAACACTCCCCCTTAATGAGAAGGGTATTCTACTGACAACAACATCATCAACTATAGGAGTAACGAGAGAGATCCTCTTCAGCAGTATCAAGGTAATACATCTATACATTGTAGGAAGTTTTCAACAATCATCAGTAATTGGAACAGTTATTCTTCAATGTCTTCAGTACTGGAACAATACTGAGTATTCATCTTCTATAACACATGATCACTTGATCCTTTTGCAGCAACAATTTTATCTTTCGATCCTTCGTAGAAGCACTTCGATCTTCTTGATCCTTTGTAGCAACACTTTGATCTTCTCGATCCTTTGCAGTAGCACTTTGATCTCCTCGATCCTTTGCAACAACACTTCGATATTCTTAATCCTTTGCAACAACGCTTTGATATTCTTCATCCTTTATAGCAGCATTTTGATCTTCTTGATCCTTTGCAGTAGCACTTCGATCTTCTCGATCCTTTGCAGCAACAATTCCATCTTCTCGATCCTTTGTAGTGACAGTTCAATCTTCTTGATCCTTTACAGTTGCACTTTGACCTTTTCTATCCTTTGTCACCACACTACCTGCAGTACACATGATCTCTTTGCATGATGACCAATCCTTATCAATTTAGGACATAGGTCCAAGGATGATGTGATCCTCATCAGCATACTCCCCCTTAGCGAGGAGGGTCCATAGTATCGACCAGCTTGATTGTCTACAAATGAATGCAAGACCATATCGTCCATAAGGACTCATCGTAGACCATCCTCATCCTGTTAGAGCTAGGACCACTCCAAGCGAGTGTTATACCACGACATCTACATGTGCATATAGGCATATTCTCCATGTGAGAGTATCGTCTGCAACTACAGATCTCATCCACACCTAAATGTAGGACCTGTCATCTGTAAGGACTCATCGTAGAGAATCCTTAGCTTCAAATATAGGACCATCATAAGCGAGTGTTATTCTACGACATCCAAAAATGAATGTGGGTACACTCTTCATGCGAGAGTAACACAAGTCAAACAGTTATATACTACTCATACTCCAACCAAATATTCCAGGAGGGAAGACCTAAAAGAAGTATTGCACATACATTCAACCTAACCTATCCAAAAGAAAGCTTACAAAATCAAACTAACAAATAATTGCAACACAAAATAGACCAGTGGACACCCAGGAAACATCCCCAAAAGTAGTTGGGATATCAAAAAATGCTTAGAGAATGCAAACCCTAGAGATTTGTACCCCCATCTACAGGAACACGCGACTATTATTTGATAGAACCACGAGTCACTCGAGACTGTACTAAATTCAACCCTTGACTGCATAAGAAAATTATGACTGTAAGTATAGGAAACCCGCGAGTGGTTCCTAAATTTTTCAAAAAGGAAAAAAAAAGGCCAAGAACCCTAAAGATCCAAAAAGAACTGACTGAAAATCAATAGTTGCATTCCACGAACAGAAGTACCATTACATTGGGTCAATAATGATCAACCATGGTTTACCATAGTCAACCATGGTCAACTTAGTTAACATGGTCCATATCATTCAAACATGGTCTCACATAATCAAACATGCATAGCCATGGCCAATGAATTCATCCATAGTAAACCATGGTGAAACAATGTCAATGTTACATAACTAAAATGAACCATTCATAACAAAGTTTCACTAAAGTAAGGCATGGTTAACAAAAGTTGAACAATAATCTACCATGGTGCATTCCTTAGTTGACGAAATCCAACCATGGTTTACGAATGTTAACCATGGTTATCTAAAGTAAAACATAGTCAACCATGGTTCACGAAAATAATATGTGATAAAACAATATTCACCCATGCTTTACTATGGTCAAACTTGGTCAAACATATACAACCAAGGTTCACTAAACAAATTCAACCATATAGAACCAATGTTCACTAAAGGAAACCATGTTTATCCAAATTAAAACAATAATCAACCATGTTTTGCTAAAGTTTACCATGGTTAACTACGGTTAAATAAGGTCAACTATTATTTAACTCCCTTTGTTCACCATGGTAAATATTGGTTGAGCATCGTCAACCTTAGATACGAAGAGTCAACCATGGTTCCTAGTGGCTCCTTGATATGATAACCAATTCAAAGGTCAACAAGATAGGATTCCTACTTTACTTTGTCAATACGAGATTGTATAAACTTAATAGGCGTTGGTACTATTTGTGCAATAGTGAAGAGCATCTATCCTATGGTATAGGTGGACCAATTCTATTCAAAAAATGGGATAATTATGCAACTACAATGTACCTAAACTAAACCCTAAGTAAGGCAAGGAAATATGTTACTGATATAAACTTTATTTAATCAATTCGAGGTTGCTGCTATAAACTGCAATGGAATTAGTGGATATGGTGGTGGAGTCATCAAAGCTTAGGGATACTAGGACCTCCAAATGGATGAAGAAGGATGTTGATTCATATGGGGCTATTGATATTTACTAAGATATTGTTGATTTTTATAGTACTATTGATAGGGATGAGGATAAGGAGGAGGATAAGAATTATGAGTCTTCTTCTAATGGTTCTATACTGGTAATGTTGGCTATGCTTCCTGCCCCATTTGGGCCCAATCTGGTTGTGGTAGATATGGGTTGACATAAGGCTTGTTATGTGGCTGAAATGGTCTTGAAAAATTGAGGTCTTCTTTGATTTACAAAGTAAACTTACTCCATTGTGTCCCATTGTCCCTGATATTGCATGGCTACCTTACATGAGGGTAAAAGTGGGAACTTTTTTGTTGGTTGTTTTTCTACACATAGACCACATACATCTACCATGTTTGATAGACACTAGTTTTTCTCATGTTTCTTCCTACATTTTGACAAAACAGGACTAGGGCTTGTGTAGCTTCTTCTTGTTTTCTTTTCAATTGCATAAAATCTATTTGCATGGCTAGAGAATGAAAAATAATAGTCTTCATATCATCCAGGATATGGAAAAATCACACTTAGTTAAAGTTGGAACCAAATCCCCTAAGTGAGAGGCTAATTCCTATTGTTTTTTCCTTTCTTGGACCTAGAGAAGTTTTCAAATATTTGTTGGATTTTGTCATACCTATTCGAAAAATGTCTCTGTCTACTAGAACATTTATAGTTTTCAATAGGTCTTATCTTACTCCACGGAGTAAGTTTAACTTCAAGGACTCATTGTCTAAGGTACAAGTGTAGGATCTTTTATAACTCAGCTGGAATCTTTGTTAATAGCCCTCCAAGGACTCATGTTCTCCATGTTGCATTCTAAATATTTCATCCTTGGTGTCTTTATCCTTAAAATAATCCATGTATTTTTCTAGGAACACTTGTTCCATTTGGTCCCATGTGAAAATGTTATTTCCCCCCAAACTCATGAACCATCGTAATGCCAGATATTTTAATGTGGAAGGGAAAAGTTTAAGTTTTTGAGCATGTGATGAGTAGCCACGGGTCCTACAAAGTAACTCAAATTTGAACATGAAGGCATGAAGGTCTTATGAGGTTAGATCATGGAAATTTGGAAGAACTGTAGGGTTGATGTTTCTCATCTGAGATTCTTCATTAGTGGTATTGATGGGAAATGGGAATATCTCTCTAGGATCCTCTTCTTCATCTTCCATAGTTGTGCTAGTACTAGAGTTAGCAAAGAAGTTATCTAAGTATGGGTTATAGTTGGTATTACATTCATTAGACCTAAGGGATTCACTAAATATGAAGTCTGTTGAGCGTGTTTCACTCATAAGGGTATTAGGTAGGAAATACCCAAATTCATCCCTACGGTGTGGAGGCATGCATGTTATAGGATATTTTTTCTAGTTTTTTTTCTCTTTTTTAAAAATTTGTCTATATATTAGATTTTTCTTTTAGTTTTTATGCTCTTAAAGTTTTAGCACCTCCCTGGAAATGATGCAAACAAGTGCAGTTCCGATATGATAACCAATTTAAAGGTCAACAAGACAAGATTCCTACTTTACTTTGTCAAACCAAGCTCATACAAACTTAATAGGTGCTAGCATTGTTTGTGCAACAATCAAGAGAATATATCCTATGGTAGAGGTGTATTGATTCTATTCAAAAAATGGGATAATGATGCAACTACAATGTACCTAAACTAAACCCTAAGTAAGGCAAGGAAAGATGCTAGTAATCCAAACTCTATTTAATCAATCCAAGGTTTCTTATGCAAAAATGTGTGAAAGAGTATTTATCCAATTCATAAATCTATTAAATAAATTGTAGAGTAGTTTAATGATAAGAATATAACAAGACCATTTAATTCATAAGCAATTAACTATTTTGGATGATATCAACAAACAACTTACTGCAAACTAGGTAAAATAGAAGTAATCCTATGAAAGTATTGAATTGAATTTTAAATGAAGTAATCCTATGAAAGCACTCAATTTAAATATAACTTATCAAATCCATGAAAGCATGTAAACTTAATATAACTAAATAAAAGCATGTAAATTTGATCTAATTCAATAAAAGCATGTAAATGCAATCTCATTGAACTGAATCTATAAAATCATGTAAATTCAATCTCACTACCCTAACTCACAAAACTAAATACTAGAAACGCACACATAACAATCTATATAACTAATCTACTTTGCAGGAAAATAAAATCTACACGAAACTATAGTAATGAATGAACAATACTACAATAATAATTGATCTACACTACATAAAGCGACTTAGAATTTATGACTGAATCTAAATCACTAAGATATAATTGAGCATCCATATAAACTATATAAACTAATTTAACTAACCAAGAACACATGTTATTGCAATGAGGGGTCCCTACCCCAAAGAAACACATGAGTGAAAGAAACCTAGCACACACAATATGCAAGGAACGCTAAAATTGTTATTAAACTGATTTAATATTCATAAGCCTCAGTAATGGAAAATAAAGAAGAACCTGTAACAAAATCATTGTATCCAATTGTTCAAAAATACTTTAGAGCTGAGCTCTCATCTAAGTGCCCGGAGTTTTATCTATTACAGAGAATAGGAAAAAACTAAAAGCTAGTACTGAAATTACCTTAAGTCTAAACATGTTCCTGAAAACACTAAAGATAACTAGTAGAGAATCAAGATCTCATAATATATTGCTGGTTAGTGTAATTTCCCTTCATCGATTGTGCATTCCCTAATTAATCTCTAAACTTCAAGTACTAGTTAACCTCTAGTGTGGACTTCAGTTGTGACTCTAACAGGACTTGACCTTTCACATCTATTATGTAAAAAGTGAAAATTGCATTGATTCATAACCTAATCTTCAAAACATGGAAGCATTGGAACTTGAATTCCATCCTTGACTCCATTTTCTGTAATTCACAATTACACACTAATACCATGCATTAGGAGCTTTCATCATAATTAAAGTGAATTTATAGAAAAATAAAGGATAAAGAATTCTATCCTCATCATTCCATTCATTAAATACCTAATCAATATCAAATTGTAACCAATCTTGTAAATAATACTTCTTTGTTTGCATGGTTAAGCTTTAACATATGTGCTTTACCAACCAAAATTGAGACTTTCAATTTCCTAATGTGAACCATTTTAATAAAATTCAAACATAGTCAACCATAAATGACAAAAATCAACCATGGTCAAACATGCTCAACCATCTTTAAACATAGTTAACCATGCTTAACTAAAGTTAACTATAAAAGTAATAGTCAATCATTATCAACCATGGTCAATGACATATAAACATGGTCTCACATAATCAAACATGCACAACCATGGTAAATGAATTAATCCATACTCACAATTGATTTGTTAACCATGGTGAAACAAACCCAGTGTTACCTAAATAGATTAAATAATGCAAACAAAGCTTCACTAAAGTAACCCATGGTTAACCAAAGTCAAACAATAGTAAACCATGGTGCATCCCTAACCTAAAAAATGTCAACCATGGTTAACTAAATTCAACCATGGTAAACCATGGTTCATTAAAATTTATTTCATATAAATAAAATTAATTAATGTCATATTCATATTTCTATTATTCAAACTATTTTTATTTATTTTTCATTTATTTATGCATTAATGATTTATCTTTATATTTTATATTTTTTTTTCTTTATATGCATAATTACTTTTATTATTTAATATTAATAATAATTCATCAATATTTCCTCGTGTGTCGATCCTCAACTAGTACAACCACATTTTTAAAAGTGGTCAATATATGTTGATTAGCATATATTAACCACTTTTAAAAGTTTGGTCATAATTAATATAGGCTAATCAACATATATCAATCACTTTTAAAAATATGGTTTTGTTTGTATAAAACCAACTTACTCATAAATCACAATCACAGGATGCCTCTGAGTTGAGTTTTTGTATCTCAGCAAAAACATAGGTTACGGACTTGATTTTGCATGTACAACATTCATTATGAATTATTGACAATGCATATGGTAAATTATGTCCATTTCAATATGTTATAATATGTTATAAATTGTTTAGATATGCATGCGAATCTAAGTCTAAGGTTGTTGATGATTTAGAACACTTACAGTTGATATGAGTAGTTGTTCTAAATTTGGTCCTATATATATATATATATAATGAATATTTTAAATATATTAATAGATCTTAGTATTTAATTTATATGGTTATATGTGTTTGATTGACAAAGAGAAACATGTTAATGACCCAAGACCTATAGGCATCTGGTAGGATTAGAATTATGGAATTCTCCTCTCTTATGGACCACCAAGGGTTATTTTAGGTGGCGTGGTTTTCTTTGAAAATAATGACCAGTCAACTAGGATTTGTGGATAGTAGCTAGTGATTGAAAATGCCATTTTGACAACTGAGTTATGATATCCTTTTCCATCTCTAGAAAAAAATATCCCCACTTTAATAAGAAATTCAAAATCAATATAGCAATGAAATTTATGTAAAAGAAATTGAACAAATCAATATAGCAATGACATTTATATAAGAAAAATGGGACAATGTATTACCTACTTAATTTCTACCCAAAATACCATGATGAATACCAATTATAAAAAGCGAAAGCATTGATCAGATTGCGTAAGAGTGAGAGATCATGGATTATTCAAGAACATCACTCCTCTAACGAGGGAATCTAGGGCAATAGCTCAAACACAATAGATTTGGCTGGAACAATGTGGTTCGTTGAGGAAATGGGAGATATCTTATGAACAACTTTTTGTGTCAAACAAACTAAGAAAGGAGATTCAATGTACTTGAATACTTTTCAATTATTACAAAGTCCCTACCCCATTGCTAACAAGTATCATGGTCTAACCCATTTTTAGAAGTGATATCAACAACGATATAAAAAATCCGGAAGTACTAACTTACAATTGGTTATCCGTCATAAGCTTTGGGATTGAGTCGGTTTAAACATTGATTATATGGCAATTGGTTTGGAAAATCCATTCTAGATAAAATGTCACGGCTATTAATGCCTTAATTCACTATTTTTTCTTAAATAACAGAACTGTAAATATTTGAGATTTTAAACTTTCGTCCTTTTGGCTTTATTTTATCTCTTGAAATACTTTGGCTACTTTTACATAATGTTTGATACATTACGAAGCTTCTGAGAGATAATAGAGTAATACAAGAGAAAGTATGTACTATCCTTACACATGTTATTCACTAAAATTTTAATGATTATGGTCTATATCTTCATAATGTGTATAGGATGAAAAGAGAGAAGTCAAATATAAATCTCACGTGGAACTTGCCACATAAATAAGACATCAGGGTTTTTGAATGGGTGGGTGACACATGGCAATCTCTCAATGGCTTTCACGAGTTAGACAATCCCTCCTCCTTAACCTTAGGAAATCATGCCCTTTTCATTTAACGTTGCACCGTCGTAGCTGGTTGTAGGTTTTTTATTAATTTTGCATGTTTACATGATGCCAGAACTATAATGTGCCGGATGGAATGATATGCCATCGACAACGATCCCAATTGCAAAAACATAACACAACCAAATTGATGGTGGGCCTTTTTCCTTTAGCTCCTCACCATGATTAATTACAATATATACATCATGTACCTTTAATGCAAACGGGGTCAAAACCGGGATGTTACAATCCCCCCCCCCCCCCCCCCCCCTTGGAATAACACCGTCCTCGGTGTTCCAATGCATAGGAATACATATCTAAAATTTTGCAGACCTGTCCCATGTTCAATTATTTACTTGAACTTTTAGGACCAAGCCCCTCAGCTTCCACGAGCTTCTCTTGCTGGTTCTCAGCCTTCGGCTCCTCCCCAAGTCTAGGAACTTTTCTGTATCTTGAGCATCTCTCCAAGATTTTCTTGGGTCTTGGCAATTGTTTGAAGAAGACTTCCAGCCAAGCCTGACAGCTTTTGGTCTACTGCCATGATCAATGTGCACTACTGGATTTCACTTTTCTCACCTGTGAAATACACCATTGAAATTATATTAGACCAAGCATAATATAGGCATTAAAATCAGTCAATTATTTTCTCAATTGGCATGACAGTCCAACTCTCATCAAGGAGACTTTCATATTTTTCATGCCTTCTCAACAGGCACATGAGCTCATTCATGTCCATTCTTGGGCAGGCAATTAACTATTCCATCATTCATAATTATTTTAAGCAAATAGACACATTCTATTTTTAGCCATACGTGCATTCAACAATATTTTGTTTTCACAATGCATATATATATATATATATATATATATATTCATAATTATTTTAAGCAAATAGACACATTCTATTTTCAGCCATACATGCATTCAACAATCTTTTGTTTTCACAATGCATAAGTATATATATATATAATCAAAGGAAGAAAGAGAGAGCAGCAAGAGTTTTTCCCCTCTTTGTCTTGTTCCATCCTGGAACCCACACCACCACTATGGTTTTCATGCTCTCAGCCTCTTTCACTTCACTGTGAATGTTGGACCAATCCCTCTTGGTCATGAAACTTAGTGTCTCCAGTCTATTTCAGACCTCTCACCATGGTGCCTCCCCACATGGTTTGTCTCGGCTGCTAGGAACTTCACAGTCTCACTAGCACCTTTTTCATTATTGCTCATTCTGAGCTCTTCAGGATAGTAACATGTCCACATGCACCCCTAGGATTCTTCCATAGTCCTCGCTTCCAGCGATACCTATTTTCAAACATTGGATAGATTCACATGTTTAGTTTATTCTCAATGGTTTTTATCTCTTCAACAAGAGCTTATAATAGAATAACCAAATCATATACACATGTATATTCATAAGCAAGAAATTGCAAAATAATCCAATACTTATTTGTATTATGCGCTTCCTCTTTGGTCCACAGGATCTTTCTTCGCTTTGCAAGCCTTGGGATTGCCTATGGACTTGGATGTTAGGTCAGCATGTAGGCTAGTTCACAACATCCTTTCATATATATCAAGCACAGTCAAGCCAACCTACAGTTGGGTTTATCAGACCGTCCAACCAAGCCAATATACAATTGGGTTTATCAGGCCATCAACAAATAACACATGCACTTATATCAACAATACACTTATATAAAAAATGCACTTATATCAACAACAAATCATCCAAGCCAACACAGTTGGGTTTATTAGGCCATCAACAACAACACATGCACTTATATCAACAGTAAACGACCATTTCCAAGTTTCATTTCCAGCAGTGAGTTCTAATTCCACTACCCCATACAACACAAGAGACCACTCCCTTCTCTGCTCTTCAGTCCCTCGGGAATGTCTCCTTCTCTGTGCTCTTCAGTAGGAGGTAGGATGAGCCCAAGCCATTGTCCATTTAGTGTGCAACACCAGACTGCATCTGTTTAGCCTGACAACACATGCAATATAAGCAACTCATCAGCGTTATTGTTCTAAAATTGTAATCACATTTCATATCATTCACTATCAAGTATTGAGACACCGGGAGTGTGTCGACTTCCTAGAGTGTAATCAATATTGAAAACCCTTTCATGACCCGACATCGGGAAAGTCTGCACCCCTTTCCGATGTGTACCATGTAGGCCCTAGTCATGCTCAAGCAATCTGCCATAATGGAAATAAAATCAAAACATGCTCTACATATTGAATTTAACAATTGACATGCATATTCCTGGCTAGGGTCACAGAACACTTATCCATTTGTCGAGGCAGTATTCCTTAGTTAAGGAGGAATGGGGGCTCCCTTCTTTGAGTTGAAATTCCCTCGGTCTTCCATAGCAACTTCTTTTTACATTTCACATTCACACATGTCTTACCGACATAATCCATACCACCTCACTCATGTTGCTTACCAAACATGTAGTGCATATGAGACATTTCCAAAATGTCCAATGGAGTTTTACTTGAAACCCATTTCCAAGATAGGGGAAAACCTCCCCATAAAGTTTGGCCCCTGCAAGCCATCACACATGATCTCCCTACAATGTGTACCCCTGGCACATCCATCAAGTATCCAAACAGTCAATCATTATCTGATAATACATTCCAAATTAATTGGTCCATAACCAAGCAATGACATTAGTAATTAAATTCACTAGGAATTTGCAACTCTGTCTACTACATAAATTGATTTGCTTGGCAATGAGGTGATCCTCATTTGTGGGTCTCTCGTAAGCAGCACCATGATGCCCATTATGATTTTATGCTTACTAGCATAACATGAACACCCACTTACAATGCGTCCTCCTGACACAATTCTATGCAAGCCAATAGTAATTAGTAGTTGTCAGCAATTTCTTAAATCTGAAATTTACAATTTTAAATTGACAATTCATTCAGCATACAAACTATTTTCACAGCCGTGAGACTCTTCTCATAAGGTTTGGCTCTTTCACATGGTAGATTCCATCCTTTGTCATGGTCTTACTCACATTGCCATGCTCCAAGCAATCTACCTGAAACTTGAACTTCAATCAGCCAAACACTTGGTAAGTCTTTATGCATATAACTTTTTCCATTGTTGAAACAATCACTGAAGCATTTTCAGAATTATAAAATTCAAATATTTCCAGCTGTTAGCATATCAATAATACCACACAATCATTATCATACTTTAAATTACAGGGTACAGTCACATCATTTATGCAATTTAAATGAAATGTTTAGATACTCCTCATTTCACAAGCGTATCATTTGTACCACCTTGCTCTTCCATAGAGCATTTCCGGTAGCCAATTGATCATGACTACCCTCTTCATGCACTTACTATCCTGCATTCATAACAACTCTTGAAATGGTTCCAGAATTGTCATCAATTCATCATTTCAGCCATTAGTTATTCATAAGAGCACATGCACTACCTCAATGCATTCATGCAACGCATCACAACATTTGCACCCATACTTATGTATGCATATCTACAACATTTACTCATACTTTTCATATGCATCCATTCAATGCATAACTACAAGATTTATAAAATCTTTTAATGCATATCCACTCAATGCTACCATGCATCAATTCAGGATTACTTGTGCATTCAAACATACCATGCATGGCCTAACCATGACTACTTCATATTGGATGCATTACTATAGTCAAGATCATCAGTGCTTACTTTCTTTGGGCTACTAAAGCTCATAACAACATATACAGGCATGCTACATTTCTGTATGAATGTAGCATAAATTTCAAATACCCACATGGTATGAGACCTCTTGCTTTTACCACTCCATGCAATTGTCATAATTAAACATTACCTTCATGGGTCCTATTTACACCCTTGACATTACCAGTTTGGTTGGTCCTTTGCAGGAGATTGCAGAATTTGCTCACCAACTTTTGATTCTGGACTTGTTGCCTTATCCCTTTCTCCATAGGGTTTCTATTCACATTCGTCAGCATCAACAACATATTCAGCCATGTCCATGTTGTTGTTGGTTTTTCCACTACTGCCGACATCAATGCACTAATTATCATTAGTGGCTCATTATAAATGTATAATTCTCACTATTCTTACCAACATGTAATATCTTATGCATGCAAGGCATATCCTCATACATTTCATGTATAAAACTTGTAATCATAATTAGCAAGACAAGGTTTAAGGAAATTTCCCTTTTCAAGTCCCTCATCCTTGCATGGAACTCCTCTTCCACACAACAGCTGGTTTGACTTCATGGTCTTGCTACCTCTATGCATGCAGATCCCAGATTTGCCCATATTGACAGCAACACATTTCTCTTTCAACCAATCACTAGCACTTTGCTGCTCCACACTCAAATTCTAGTGACTCTCCCTTGTTCCCTGCTGGATAAGCTTTCCAGTGCCTATCCACATGCTTCATTCTGACCTGGGTGTGAAAACCACACCACTTCAAAAATGATGCTTTTTACCAAATGTATTCTGGTCTAAAATGCGAACTTCAGCTGCCTAGGTTTTTCTTCCTTTTCAGTCCTGAAACTGCTGAAAAATCCAATGAGAAATTCATTGCAAAGCCCACTGGAACACTAGCTGGGACTACTAAAAATTCCACTGGAAAAACCTAAACTTTCTTTCTCCCTATCGGGTCTCTTTCCTACTATCTTTCCGACGTTTCGACGATCAAAACGTCTAAGCTTCTGATCTATCTTTCCTACGTTCGTCTATTTCCTTCCGTTGTATTAGGCCTGAAGCGGTCTAATACCCCAAGTTTTATCGACAATGAGGACCATTAAGCCTTATCGCATCGACGGGGAAAACATCTTGACGCACGACATCGGTGGTCGAGCGCACTATGCATCAGGAGGTTAGTCCTCTATGCTTCTGCAATGGCAGCCAATGGACCTTTTAGGGCTTCCGCGAGTCACCACTTTGTTGGCGGTTAGAGCGACTAGCAGCTGTAGCATCGGTGATCCAAATTCGAACGGGTCTGCTGTGTCGACGACCCAAATGACTACATTCTCCGTCATTGCAGTGATTCAGACAACAACTTACCTTCGACGTGTTGGCGATCGACTACATTATTTCATTAGACGGTTAGTCTCTTAGGCGACTGCAACGACGATTCACCATCCGTTAACTTTTCCCGATCGATGGTTTGATCAACTAATAATTTCCAATCGGCGGTCGAAAGCATAAACTACTACGGCATCGATAGTCGGGGCCTCTATCTGTTGGAAGATTAGTCCTCTAGACTTCTGCAACGGTGGCGCATGAACCACTAATTCCTTCCGGTGTTCATCGGCGACCAATACTACTAAATTCTGCCAATCGCTGATGGATTCAACACTAGAAAAATTTTTGAATTTTTTTCTTTGCATCAGCTCTTCCTTCAACTAATGATCGCCGATCTACTCCACTAGCCTCAGCAGCTTCATCTTCTATTTGTCGTCAATCCCATCCTCTAGTCATTGGTGATCCCAACAACTAATCTTTTTCGATCGCCGATATTCTTGTGCCTTAGAAAAATTTCGGAAATTTTTCTCCTCTGTCTTCTGCCACATCAGTTATCAGAGAAACTAACCGCTGCGACATAGGTGGTCGGGGACTCTATCTGTTGGAAGGATATTCCATTAGCCAGCAACAATAGTGGTCAGGGACTCTATCCATTGGAAGGATAGTCCACTATCCAGCCACAATGGCGGTCGCATAATCAGCTAATTGCTTGCGATGTAGTCACCGATCTTTTCTCTTCCCTCTGCTGCATCGGCAACTTAATCATCTAAGCATCGGCGATGTGATCAACTAATCATCGCCGATCGCCGATGATTTCACTACTTCAAAAAAAATTTCCAAAATTTCCTCTCCATCGTCCCTGTCGGCGATTCAACCCACTATCATCTTGTCTCTTCTGTCAATGTTTCAACACTCACATCCTCTAAGTTTCGCCGATGGCCGATGAACACTTAGAGGAATTTTGCAATTTCCTTTTGCTATCGGGTGAGCTTCAGCCTATATGTTCCGCTGTATCGAAGGATCTTCTCACTGAGTCCTCTGATGAGCCGATGAACGAAGAACGTAAAACATTTTTGCAAATTGCTTCCGATTATCATCCGTCGAGTAACCTTCAAACTATCTCTTCCACTGCATCGGAAGAACTTCTCACTAAGTTTTCCGATGAGCCAAAAATTCTGGCACTTAGAAAATTTTTGTGATTTTTCCTGTCATTCACCCATTTTCTCCTGGTTTCTTCTGGGCAGTAGGCACTCTTCCTATGTTAATTGTTTCTCATGGCCCTCTGAGGCCCAATTGCTGCAAAATACACTCTGTCACTGCATCTTCATGGCCCATTCAGGCCCATGCTGCAACCTTTGCTCTGATGCCCTTATGTAGCGTCCCCAACCCTCCGACCGGCGAAGAGGACACTACCAAACCATCAAACAGACCGAGCAACTAGCCCCATGAAGTTGTACATACATATAAAATCTGAAGTAAATGCTTAAAATATAAAGTAATATGATGCATACTCATACATATATTTAGCAGAAGCAAAACAACATTCATTCATATACATGTTCATCATAATTCATTAACAATAAACATAAATGTAGAAGTAAAATAGACAAGGATACTTATCTCATAAAGAACTTGTCCTCCAACCAGCTACCTCGATGCAACATTCCACCCAACGTCCATAGGCCAGCTTTCTCATCAATCTCTCAGCAACACTACCACCCCCGAGCTGGGCATGATTCCCCAAGGAATAAGGGACTAAGCAGGCTTACACATAGCCAAGGTACACAAATCAACCAAGCCAACACAGTAGGTTTTATCAGGCTATCAAGGAGTTGGGAAAGGCTGAATGCTAATCTGGGGAGCTCGTTGAAGAGCTAAGGACTCCTACACCGGAAATAGCCTGACTTCTAGGACACCCACAAACACCCAATACCAGGAAATCAGTCCCTTCTCTACTACACAGTCCCTCAGGCCCTGACCCCCCCTTTCCAGTGCCACTCCAGGGTTGTGGAGAAGAAATCCAACTCTCTAGCTCTATCTGTGTGGCTCCCAAACACCCCCAAGTTTATCAAGCAAACCAAGCCTCCATCCCACTCCAGCACAGTTCGAAGACCAACCACTGCATGCATGCAGCAAAACCAAGTTATTCACAACTGGGACAGGGGGAAATCAATCCCTGAGTCATTCTTGGCCCTATCATGGCCAAAACCACTCAACAATAACCTACAGCAGCTCAAGAACGCACATGAGACCACAGCAAGTGAACAATCGTGGGGAAAACAACAACAACCACAGAAACAGGGAAAGAACCACAACCCCATCTCACAATGAAGTGAAGGAAACATTACACAGTCCCAAAACGGGACAAAAAGTCCGATTCTCATTCCTGGATAGGGGAAAACATGTACATAGATCACAATTCCGTGAGGGTAACACACATACACACAGCCCCTGGGAGTGAATGGCTTCTGCACAGGAAAATCGATTCTCTACACACGCCGGAGGAAGAACATACCCAGACCCCCAATCGGTGCGTGAGGCAAAGCAGTTGGTGTCTCTACATGAGATGGATAGAGAAGAGAAATCCCCTGCGTGAGGAATGGACAGCCAAAATGATCGGAGAGTTTTTCCTAGATGGTGCGTGAGGGTGGGAAAAACTGCCGAGAGTGGGAGAATGGAAGCATTCCCTGTTTTTTTTCCTTTCCCCCACGTGAATGGAACGATCCAGCTGGAGGAGGGTGCGTGTGGACAAGCCTGCCACCCACCACTACCCAGCAAATAATTGCCCTCAACTAACATCAGGGTTCTTGAATGGGTGGCTGACACATGGCAATCTCCCACTAGCTCCCATGGTTTAGACAATCCCTCCCCCCTTAATCTTAGGAAATCATGCCCCTTTCATTTAACGTTGCACCGTCGTAGCTAGTTGTAGGTTTTTGATTAATTTTGCATGTTTACATGATGCTAGAACTATAATGTGCCGGATGGCACGATGTACCATCGCCAACGATCCCAATTGCTGAAACATAACACAACCAAATCGATGGTGGGGATTTTGCCTTTAACTCCTCACCATGATTAATTACAATATATACATAATGTACCTTTAATGAAAATGGGGTCAAAACCGAGGTGTTACAGAAATCCAAGAGGACTCAAAAGGACAAAAGTCCAAAAGCATCAAAAGAATGCAAAATGGCATGGGAATGAGGAACAAATGAATATATCTATTCACAATCTGTTACAATCATGTGGTGTCTAAGTTGGAAACTATCCGAAGGCACAGGTAAAATAAACTTCATATCTTGGCCTCAAAAGAGTTATCGAGACTTTGAAAGCTTGGTTTTCTTATCCCATCAGACCATAATCAATGTTAAAAGTTTATAAATATTGTATTCTGAAAAATCTAGGCTTCTTAAAGGAATCCAATAATTTGGTTTTTAATGGGATACATTTAAAAGCAGTTGTTGTTTCAAAAAATCAGTTGTTCAGAGATCTGTGTCCGCTAGTTAGTCGCCAATTGTTGTTGTTGCAACATTTCCCAAAAATATTTTTTAAGCTATTTTTTGGCTCCCCTTTGAAGATTTTAGTTTGCCTTTGCTTTGATTGTCTTTTTTATTTTCATGTCCATCATGAATTTTCAAATTCTTCATTTTCCACCAAAGATGAAAGTCAAATTTTGATATGCAGCAGCAGACGATTTCTCAGTTTCGAGTAGCTACAGAGGACTCTTCTTTATTTTCAAGCCGCTATGACGAGCCTTTCCCAACTTGCGAGTCGAAATGACGGGNCTCACGCCAATATAGTAGAAAGTTGTTCATGATCGAGCCACTACGGCGGGCATCTTTTTGTCTTATGCTCCGATGTTCGTCTACTCCCGCTATGTCAGTGAGTTGTTCAAGTTGCGTCTGCTACAGCGATGAGTTTTTTCGCTGGCATTCGATTTAAGTCCCCGAGAGCCACTACGATGGAAGTTTCCTTTATTATGAGCTGCTACAGCAAATAATTTTCTTACTTTGCGAGCCATCATCTGTTTACTCCCGCTACAGCGGAGAGCTTTGTAAGTCATGCCCGTTACGGCGACAGAATTCGAGGTTCATTTCATTTGACATCCAGGAGCCGCTACAGCGGAAGTATCCTTCTATTTAACCTGCTACGACGGGGTGTTCTACATATTTTATTACGGAGGTTGTTCTATACATTGTCGCGGAAAGTGTGCTGGGTTTCAAGCCGCTGTTGCGGATGGATCGTTGTTTTCTCTTCGATGTATTTTATCCCCGAGTCGTAAGGAGATTGTGGGAGAATTTTGGATTTCGAGCCGTTGTTGCGGATGTGTGTTGAGTTTTAGTCCGCTGTTGCGGGGAGTTTCCCATGATGACTTAAGTCTCCAGCCTGCGGTTGGTTGACACCAACAGTGTTTTGGGGTTCACACGTGCGAGTGAATTAGGGGTTTTTACAGCCTGAGGAGCCTTTTTATTTTCCCATTTCGATTGCTTTTTACCTTTTGTTTTTATGAAGTTCGATGAGCTTGGAGAACGCTTCCCGTTTGAAGTTATCTACGTGGTTTCCTCTGAGGAGATCACGTGGCTCGTGCTCGTCAGTTATTCGCAGCTGCATGGCGCTAGTATTGAACATACAGGTAGGTTTTCTTATCTTTTTTCCCAGTAAATTATTTGTTAAGGCTTGCAGCTATCCATCATCATTGGTGGTTAGGTTGGCTGGGTATATAAAGCAGTTTTGTTTCCCATTGTCTTTTAGGTCAGGTTGTCACCATGTTTTTCCCTAATAAGTCACACAAGACCTATGCGTGCTCAGATTCATTTTTGCCCAGTCGATTAGGTTAGAGGTGAGTTCTCAGGAGGCCGAGCTTCACGCCGGTATGAAGACACTCGGCCGCTCACGCGCGAACGTTAGTATGGGCAGCGGTTTCTTTTTTCTGTGCAGAGCCCATGGGTGGAAGATCCTTAGATGTCAACCGTGGGATTTGTGGTATTGTTTTAACCTAGGGAATCCCCATCATTTTTGTTTTATTCGAATCTTTGTTGCTCCTGTGAGAGAGGGATTTTTTGACGCCGAGTGGGTTTCTTTTGCTAATAAGGAAGAAGAGCGCAGGGGGGTTTCGCCTGTGTAGTTTTCTTTTACCTGTAACCTTGACCCGTGGCTTATATTGTGGATTTTAATGGATGAAACTAACAGGGTAAAGAAATTTAGTTTTTATGCTGTGGTTATGTATACATAGTTGGTTTCGCTTATATTATCATATGAATGCTAAGAAAAATTTGTTTTGCAGGAACTGTTTACTGCTGAAGCCATGCCGAAGAAGGGGAGGAAGAAGCTCAAAATCGCTGAGAGCAAGTCTGACACAGATATTGTTGAAGTCCCACCTGCGGTAAAAGTCGAGACACTATACGAAGACACTAAAGCAGTTACAGGGGCAGAGCCTGAGTTAAAATGGGGCCAGATCTATCCTCTGATGGCTGAGAGGAAAGTGCTGGAAGTTGGATTGGGAGATCTATGCCGAACTTGTGGAAACCTTTACCTTAACACTATATCATCTATCATTTTACTTATTAACTATTTTTACCCACACTTAACCAAATCTCATCACAAAGTACAATCAAGTAAAAACACACATAATGTAAGGGTGGGGTTGCAAAACCGGCCAACCCTATTAATCTGTATTATATGAACAATTTACAAAAATGGAGTTGACACAACTAGCAAACACACCTATGTTACAAAAATACACCAAGTTGAGCTAACCCCTCTACAGGCATCTAAGTCTCAAGAATGCCAAGCTTCGCTAACTCTTGTAGCTGTCATTGACTTCCTTATGGACTGAACTCGTCTTGGAGCACCGGTTTTCTAGACTGACACTTATCCACAACCCAACTGTATTTTCTGAGTAAAGTCTATCTCAATGACTTCGCTGTGACTTGAGTTTGGAAAACTCCCCAGCTCACTTGCCTTAAAGACTTGTCACTTTTTGTTTTTTTTCTTTCATTTGTGTGTTACACTTTTATAGCGTCAAGTGGAAGGGAGCTTCTCCAAATTGGGTGCACTAACTTCCTTAGCACACACGTTAACTTCCTTAGCCGACGTGTTTCTCATGTTGGTGCTCCACTTCCTTCCACGTTTTGTGTGCTTCACTTGTCGATGGCCTCATCGTTGGGCATCGAGTGCTCCTCCACGGGGAATCTTCCTTCAGTACACTTCAATTTAGGGTGTCGTCACATAGGGGTGCACCTTCAAGTGGGCTCTTAGTCTACTGGACCACTATCTAGGTGCTTCCCCTAAGCCTCCGAAGCGACCAAGGTGGTTTTTGGGCACACACCATTGAATGTGTACCCATCATAAGGTGTCATTCCTCCATGCTCCTCAAGGTGCTCACGTTTCGTCAACGAGTTCTCAGCCTGAAGCATGCTACCAACCGATGATGTGCTAAGGTGTCGCGCACTTGGTCTTGCCAAGATCCAAGCTATGGGCGTGAGCTTCGCTTGTGCGATCGCATCCTTGCTATGCCCACACACTCCTCAAGTGTTCCATCACTTGGATAAGGCACCACTTTCCAGGTTTTCGACCGAACTGTCTTTCGCTACTCCGAGCCATGATCATCATTCTATGGCACGTTGAAGATCACCTACTACATGATTTTAGGGACACCCTTGAATCCCTACTCGGGGCATAGAATTACAACCGTGCATCAAAATTGGGTTCTAAGGGATCATGTAAGTGAGTTTAGGCAGTTTCCATGTAGAAATACTAGCCACAATTTTCTGTTCGAGATATTTGCAAAGTTCACCCCTATGTGCAAAAATTTCATATTCCCTTACTGAGAAAAACCCTAGTTTCAGAAATTAACCCAAAAGCGGGTCCCTTTTCCATGTATCTAGAGGAGAGGGTCACCCCTAAAACCATATTGATGTCTTGAATCCAACGAAGTCGGAGGTTCTTCTATCTGAGCCACAATGGTCATTATATGGCACATTGAAGCTCACCTTGTACAGGCTTTCAGGGACACCTGTTTAATCCTTACACAGGGCACAAAATTCCAACCGTCCATGAAAACTAGGTTCTAGGGGGTCATGCAAGCGTGTTTAGGAGTTTTCCATTTGGTAATGCTAGCCACAAGTTCTTAGTTGAGGAATTTGCAAAGTTGACCTCGATGTGCAAAAAATTTACATTCCCGCAAAATCGTAGTTTCCAAAATTGACCTAAAATAAGATCCCCTGTCTATGGAGCAAGAGTATAGGACCACTCCTAGCACTATGTTGATTTTCTGAATCCAACATAGTTGACGATTTGTAGAACGGAGTCATTGTCATTATTCTATGTTAGATTGAAGCTCACCTCCTATAGGCTTCAGGGACACATGTTGAATCCCTATTTGCGGAATAGAATTCCAACAGTGCATCAAAACTAGGTTCTGGGGGTCATGCAAGTGTCTTTTTTTTTTTTTCAATAAAATATTTGTGACAACAAGCCAATTGCAAGTTGGAAATGACGCTTCTTTAGATGCATTCAGGGAAGGATTTTTATTCTCTTCCACTTTCTATTATTTATACTCTCGCTGAATATTTTATTGGTTCAAAGCATTCGTGTTTGATTTATGTCTTTAGTTTTAAATTATAATGATCTTTTCATGAAATTTTTTGAATGTTTAGGCAGGTTCCATATGGGAATTCTATCCATAATTTCTTGGTCGAGGAATTTGCAATGTTGACCCCTATGTGAAAAAATTTCACACTCCCTTACTAAGTAAAACCCTAGTTTCCAAAATTGACATAAAATAAGATCCCTTGTTCATGGATCTATAGGATAGGGGCACCCATAGAAATATCCCGATGTCTTGAATCCAAGAGAGTCGACGATTTTTTTATTCGAGCCATGGTCATCATTCTATGGCACATTGAAGCTCGCCTCCTACAGGATTTTAGGGACACCTACTGAATCCCTACCCAAAGCATAGAATTCCAATTGTTCATCAAAATTTGGTTCTAGGGGGTCACACAAGTGTGTTTAGGAATGTTTCATGTGGGAATGCTAGGCACAAGTTCTCAATTGAGGAATTTGCAAAGTTGACCCCTATGTGCAAAAATTTCACATTCCCTTACTGAGAAAAACCCTAGTTTCCATAATTGGACTAAAATAATATCCCTTGTCCATGTATCCATAGGAGAGGTCCACCCCTAGCACTATCCCGATGTCCTGAATCCAACATAGTCAACGGTTCATCGATCCAAGCCATGGGTAGGGATTCAACAGGTGTCCCTGAAATCCTGTAGGAGGTGACCTTCAACATGCTTCTCTCTCTTCTGCAACCTTCATTCATATTTGAATTCATTCATGTATGAGGATCCTAAGCTTCACAAAATTAAACATTGTAGATGCATTGTTATCAACAAACTTCACATTTATTACTAATGTATTATATCTATCACTGATTAAATATGTGCCACAAATGTATCATTTATGTATTCTATAAACTAGAGATTTATGTTTCAAATTGAAGATCAACACTAGGATTGTAAGTGGACCCCAACAAAAAATCACTAAAAAAATGTCCAACAATAATAATTCTTCCAATATCATTAATAATGGATACTATTGATGTAGTATGTCACATGGATAAGTAGCTAACATGGCAATTATGAGGGCACTCAGAGTTCGACTCAAAAGGCCAGCAGAAACGTCCACAATCTCATTGACAGCTGAGTCATGTGTTATCACTAATTCTTGGAGGGAATTTTCCAAATTTTTATTGTGATGATGGTCTAAAGCTGCACGTATATTACTCTTCAGTGAGCATTATATTTTCTGACAAATATCATAGAGGTGAGAGGAGTGCCTTCTCCAATCTCCCTTCATAGAAAAACTCTCAAGTTGTATCTGGAGTTTGCAAACACTACATAGCATCCTTAGCATGAATGCTAAGTGTTTTTGGCATGACTCTTGAGAACAGTACATCCACAAAAAGTTAGAAGAAATTATCAGAGTTCTAAAGGAGCAGTCTTTATGTTTGTTGGGATTGCAATATCCCCTGTTGTGAAGGGTATTTTTGATGGTGAAGGTGGAAATGGTAGCTTTCGCTGTTTTCATGACTCAGTGCAAGAAGACCTTCTTCTATCATATGGTAACGAAAAAGACTTGAAATCTCTGGTTCATCATATTCCACGCCGTTGTCAGTGCATCCTCATGTCTGGAACTTCAAGTGCAGATGTGGTGAAGATATCAAGTGAAAAGAGAAATGAGCTGGATCTGGTGCTCCCAATTTACAAAATGATGCAGAACTATGATGTGAAGCCAATTGGGAGACATGATCAATTCTGTTGTGAAGATGAAATTTTTTGAAGCTGCATACAATATGTTGAATGAAATGACAGAGTTGGATAATTCGAGCCAAAATAAGAAGTACCTTGAGGGCACATAATTCTGCAAAATTATTAGTACCCAATCCTAATCCGGATTTAAAGGGAAAAAAATGAACATCTGATAAAAAAATCATACCTCCAGCTCCACAAGTAACTGGATCCCCTGCTGCAGAGCCATAAAAAAAATCCCATGCATGGGTTTTATCAATAACTTCCACCAAGATGGTTCGGATTGAAAGCACATAGTGCTTCTGAGGGATATTCTTCATCATTCCCAAACTGAAACTAGATACCTGTGCTGGAGATAAGGATAAATCCTCGAAACAAGACAAATTTCTAGCCTTCCAGATGAACCATAAAACAATGATAGCTAATGGTTTAAAATTTTCCACTTCCATATTCAAACACCAATTTTTGAAACAAGCTGTCACAGATTCTCCATTCCAGAGATTATTGAGTTTCAAATTATCCTCAATAATTAACCAAACAAACTGAGTGAAAGGACATTCCACTCCAATATGAAAATTGGTTTCACTTTCCATTTTGCATATATAACATCTACCAGGTCCTTCACGACCTTTCAAGATAAGAACATCCCAGGTCAACGCTTTACCAGACAAGAGAAACCAGCAAAATAGTTTAGTCTTGAGAGGACATTTCATCTTCCATAAGACTTTCCACCACCAAAGAAGTTTCGTATCCCTATTCATAAGCTGAGCGTAACCATCTTTAGGTGAGTACCTGCTAGATTTAGATAAATTCCAAACAAGGGCATTATCATCATTTGAAATCCTAACATGACTATATTTAAGAATGGCTATATAACCATTCCACACATCAATCTCTAAAGGATCGGTAAAACCAATGAACTCTGCACAAAACCATTATCGAGCCATCAGTGCAGACATTCCATGAAATCAAATATCAGATAAAAAATAAAAACCAGCCAAATGTAATTTCTCCAACATGGAAGAGGGTAAAGCATGTCTCCATTTACATCCTATCCAAGGATCTAACCCAATACAAACAGCAGTACCATTACCAATCTTCCATACCAAAAAATTTCCAATAATGTCAAAAACCCAAAGCACAGCTTTCCAACAAATTGATATGTTCTTTTTCTTTTTTACAAGAGATCTGATCCATTCCAGATTATTCATTAGCTGAATATATTTCTGAAAAGCAATCTTTACCCATAACCCCAAGCCACGAATGATATTCCATACATTTTTTGTTGCAAGAGCCTTAGCAAATACAACAAGAACTTTAAGTCCCCAACCTCCCATAGACTTTGGATTAGCCAAAATCTTCCAGGATGTCCAAGGTAAGCCATGAGCATTCTGTTTACCAAACCAAGGAAAGTTGAAACATAGCTTTCTGATTTTTTCAATAATCCCCAGTGGTATCCAAAAGTGCATTCAATAGACAAGGATGGCCTCTAATATTGCTTTAATCAGTATCAACTTACCTCCCTTAGATAACCAACGAAAGCTCCAATTGTTAATCCTTTTTTCAACCTTTATAATCAGCCAATCCCAATCCTTTAAAAGATATCTGCAAGGTTTGAGATGAAACCCAAGGTACTTCATACCATTTACAATTCTGTCAACAGGAAAAGTAAAAATATTCTGTAAAGTAACAACCTCAGATTCTTCCATACAAGAAAAATATAAAGTAGATTTATCATTATTTATCTTCATCCCAAATGCCTTGCAAAATATCATTAAAATCTCATATAAAGTTGAAAGAGATTGTTCAGAGCCATCATTGACCATAACTATAGCATCCACAAAAAGAACATGAGTTAAGACAATATCATTACCAAAAGATAAACCATGATAAGTCTCATTTGCTTTGGCAAATAGAATAGCCCTTCCTAAACCTTCAAGCACCACAAGAAATAGTAAAGGTGCCAAAGGGCATCCTTGTCTAAGTCCCCTACCAACTTTAAAGAAGTTAGTTGCTACACCATTGATAAGCAGAGAGAAGGATATAGAGGATAGACTACTCATGATCCAAGTAATAAAATTCCCAGCAAAACCTAATTTGGAGAGAATTACCCGAAGATAGGTCCAGCTTACACGATCATAAGCTTTAGATAAATCAATCTTTATCATTACAGCCTTTAAGGATTTACAGTGCACAGTATGCATACCTTCCTGAATGACCCCCACTGCATCATGAATCTGCCTACCCAGCGAAAACCCAAGCTGTTCACCAGGTATACACCTACCCAAAACATTTCTAATACGGATAGAGATAATCTTACCAATAATTTTGTAAACAAAATTACAAAGGAGATCGGTTGAAAATCCTCAAAATATAATGGATGATCAATCTTTGGGATGAGCGTAAGAAAAGTTGAGTTGAAAACCGCAGGAATCTTGCCACTTATCCAAGAAAGCTCAATAAATCTCAGAAGATCCTCACCCAAAACATCAAAAAGACATCTGTAAACCTCTACAGGAATTCCATTAGGTCCCAAACTCTTGTCATTTTTGCTAATGGAAAGGATATGCTCAAGATCTTGCATATTAACAGGATTCATAAGATCACAATTATCTTCCTCAGAAACAGATGAGGGAAAAAATCTAGCACTATGCACAATCTCTGGAAGATGAAGATCTACTTCTTCCTTAAACAACAATTCAAAATGCTAAATCCTAGCCTCAGCAATATCCTCAGCACCTTCAACAAGATTGCCAGAGTCATCATGAATTTTCCAAATAGTATTAATATTTTTCCTATGAGTCGCAAATTTATGGAAAAGGGGTATTTTATTCACCACAAATTAGCCATCAAGCCCTACTTTTTGTCTCGCCTCCTTTTCTCGATAACATAAAATAGTTCTCTTGCGGGATTCAAGCTCAACCAAGGACATTTTATCCTCCTCCGAAGTAAAACCAATGGTAGCACTATCAAAATACCTGTTCATATCATTTTCAATATCCACTAAATCCTTTATATCCTGAGCTTTTTTCTTCAAGGACCACTCAATGGATAAATCTTTAATTCTTTTAAGGTTCACAACAAAATGGGATACAGGGGATACCTTAGACAAAGCATCAAAAGCCACCCAGGAGCCTTTTAATACCTCAACCAACTCAATGTTTTCTAACCAACATGCATTAAAATTGAAAGGACAGTGAGCCTTAGAAGTGCTTGAAGATATTTGTAAAAAAACAGGTTGATGATGAGAATCTCCACCACACCCTATCCATTGCATAAGAATAAAATCACTATCTAGGAAATCAACTGATAAAAGAAGTCTATCGAATCTTTTACAAATACTCTTAGATGCATCTCTACGATTAGACCAGGTTGGAATGGATACCAAAGGGGCAATGTCAACAAGCCTTAACCCATCCAAAAGATTAGTAAAGAAATCGGTTAAAGCATCCACACGAGCATTAATCCCCCAAATTTCAGACAGTCCCAAGGAGAAATTTAGATCTCCCCCAAAAACCAAATAAGGGCAATTGAAACAATCCATACCCAAGAGATGATTCCAGAAAAATTCCCTGTCCGAGTAAGGCCCACAAAGATTTATAAAGGTTAAATCCAACTGCAATTCTATAGAATGCATAACAACACAAAGACCAGAGGTCATGGCCCAGGTATTCAACAAAAGAAAATTACGAATCCTCCACCCCAGAAGAAGTCCCCCAGATCTGCCCTTTACATCAATAGATACAAAATGCCATCCTTTTAACAATAATTCCATGTCCTTTACCAGTATACAACCTTCACACATAGTTTCTTGCAGATAAATAACATCTAAAGATTGTTTATCAATCAATCTTTTAACCTCTAGTTTTTTAGGTAGACTAGCAAAACACCTGCAATTTAAGGTCATAAGGATCATAAGGGAAACTTCAGGGAGGCATAAAAAGCTCTAAGTGCCCCAGATCCATCCTTCATAGTATGATTAGTATTAACCAAAACTCCAACCCGTCCCTTAATAAGGATATTTTTCCCAAAAGGATCATGATCTGATCCAAACCCACCAATAATATATTTCAACATAGACCTAAGAAAATAACCCTTACACACACCAGGTAAATCCTTAGGAGGAGATACAAACCCAAGGTCCCTTAAAGCATCATTCTGAATAGGGACATAAGAAGAAATTGAAACATATTCCTTATCAGTCTTATTCCACCCTAGTCCCTCAGCCAGTGTGGTAATGCATAGAGGTTTAAGGGTTGATAAGGAATATTGTAATCCTATATCCTTATCCTCTAACAACTGGTGAGAAAATTTCAAATCCTCTGAAATCTCTTCAAGTGTCGTACCCTCCTTAGCTTCCAAATTAGACCCATATTTTTTGACCCTCCAATTTTTTTTAATAGAAACAGAAGAGGGATTCTTGTTGAAAGGAAGTGAGCATTCATTCGCTAAATGACCATAAACATGACATCTATAACACCTAAAGGGAATCCCCATATAGTCCAAAGGCTGACTGAATTCAGAATTTCCTTTTTTTATTACCAAATGAGCTGGAAACCCATTCTGGAAATCTAACAGGACTAATACCTGACCCATACAACAGACCCCAGTTTGTAGATAAGAAAAATCAGTTTCTAAGTGAGTACCCAGAGTATTACCCACCAATTTAAAGAAATAAACTGACCAATATTTGAATGGTAAATTAGGGAGTTTAACCCAAATCGGGATTTGATCGTACCTTTCAAATCAGGGATCAAAAAGAGGCATCCACCTTTTGATTAAAATCCCAGCATTGTCCCACCGCCAGACACCATCCAGAACCAGTTTAGCATCTTCCTCATTGAAGAATTTGAAAGCTATCTAGCCTCTCGGAAGGAGAAAAATCGTAGGTGGCACGCTAATGACCTCTTTCCACACCGTCGTAGCCCAACCATTTAAACTATCAGAGTTAAATTTGTGACCTCTGAACTGCCCAACCAGAGTCAACGCATTAGTAAGGATGATATTGTTTAAACCCACATCCTCGCCCATAGTCATCAAGACCAGCTTGAAAAGTTTCCTAATAGGCTTGTGTGGTCTCTTCTTGAAAACTCCAGACTCCATCACCTCCGGTTCATCGGCATCTGACTGAGTACCCGAACCATGAACCTGAAGAGGATTCCTCAAAGAAATAGGAGGCTCAAACAATTCATTGGTAGCTATACAGCCCAATTATCCTACCAACCCACTCCTAAAACTCGATGTGAATACGGAATCCACAAGGGATTCCAACTTACATTTGTTCACCGAAACAACCATACCATCATCCACATGACTGATATTATGATCAGGAACCCTAATAGCACTAGAATGTGCCCCTGAAATACTAGCCATCTGACCAGAGCTAACCATAACATTAGAAACAAAACCTGGATGCAGGGAGGGTGAACCAGATACATACCCAAAACCAGCATTAATATCAATGCCCAAGACCGATGAAGGCTTATCACGATCCAATGAATTTTCCTTAGAAACAACACTATGCACTAGGCATCCCATACCTCCGTCCACTTCTTTAGCATCAGAAATGCACGCAAAAGCCAAAGGGCATAAGTCTAATCTAGACCTCCTATCGTCCACAACGCCCCCATCCGAGAAAGAAATCACAGGATTACCAAATTCCTCCACATGCAACAGTTGATCACCCATGACCCCCAACAAACACATCTCGTCAGAGTGAATCACAAAAACCCTTGGTTCATCACCTTTACCTACTGTTAAACTCTTCAAAAACCCCCAGCGAAGGCTTATCATGAACCAGTGAAAATTCCTCAGAAAGTACACAATGCACACGGCAACTCTTACCTCCTTCCAATTCAATAGCAGCAGATGTGCTCGCTAAAACTGGAGGACAAAAGTCTAAACAGGACCTCCTACCATCCACAACACCACCATCTAAACATGTAATCACAGGGTTGAAATCAAAATCCTCCCCACACTGCAATGGAACACCCCTACCCCCGACAAACACATCTCGACAGAATGAATCACGGAAACCCTTGCTTCAACATCTTTACCAACTTTTAAACTCTTCAACACCCCCGACGACGTACGTGCTAAACATTTCGTTGATCGAAGAGACATAATTTCAGAGCCAACGTGTCATCACAAAGGTAAAGGGTTCCATGCTATCAATCAATGACCTAAAAAACAATGTAAATGATCCTCCTAAAATCAATAAAAAGGTACATTCTGAGAGAAAACCCCATCAATCATCTTAAATGATAAATATTCCTCCAAGATCTCCCGACCATGCGTCCTCACGTCCAGGCTGCCATGCGTCATTTGCATCTACCACCTAAAGTCAAGGAATAGAATCTATACTCTCCTCAGGTCCGGGTTGCCAAGCATTGTCCGACGCTGCCACCAGAAGTCAAGGAGTACATTCTATACTCATTACTCAAGAAATCTTGCTCTCCCCGAGTCCTTACCAGTTCAGCTATGTACTTAGCTTATGGACTTTTATCTTATAGGGTCCATAGGTTCCTTTATTTGAGATTCTATTTATATATTGGATTTTTCCTTATGATAAGATATCATTTTGTTATACTCAAATCAACTCATGACTAAGGTCAAGATATCATTTTGTTATACTCGAATCAACTCATGACTTCTCGTGAAGGATTAGTATTATAATACTTTCAATGGAGTGGAAGTAATTAGATTAAAAGAATTGAAAGGAAAATAAAATGGCCTTGGGAGTTAGAAGGAAGAGTTAGTCTCAATATCTTCTTTTTGAATTGAAAATAGGTTGCTTAGATTTATGGGTAATTTTGGTGAATTGAAAATAGGTTGTTTAGATTTATGAGTAATGTTGGTGATAAAAGTTAAAGGTTAGGGTTAAAGAACCCTTTGATAAGAGATTTAGATATTTTAGTTCAAGAATTATAATATGGTGATAATAGTTGTGTAAATAATATATTGGTAAACATTGTATTAATATCATGAAGGGATGATTTTCCTTCACATGTTTTATTTAAGGAGAGACCGTTGAAGCTTTGTAAGTTTTGTATTTTCAAATTATAATATTGTGATAAGAGTTGTGTAAATAATATATTGGTAAATATTGTATTAAGATCGTGAAAGGATGTTTTTCCTTCTCCTTTTATTTAAGGAGGCACGGTTGAATCTCTCTGCGAAAGAGATTTGAGGTAAGGAAAGATGGCAATGGATGTGCCATACTATTGTAATTCTTTTTCTTCGATAAAGCAATATAAATACTAACAAATTTTGGTGGACGTAGCCTCATGGATGGGGTGAACAATCGTATACTGATGTTTCACCTTTGCTACCTTTTGTTTAACATTTTTATTTCAATATCTTGATTTATATGTAAGTAATTCATAATTTGTAAGATATTACTACCCTGGCATGGCATTAGATTAGGGTAAAATATTAGTAATGCTTACAATGTGAGAAGGATGGAGTACGGCACAAGAGTTAAGATAAAATAATGAGAACTTGTGATGTTAGTCCTCTATTGTATGTATTAGTTTTTACAATTATGTGATTTTACACTCTCAAGAGATTAACATGGTTGACTTGTTGGTGATAGTAAAAGTGAAAAATTTACCTCATTTTCTTAGAATTTACATGTGAGGAATTTCAGGTATGTTACATTATTAAGAAAAATTTCGTGATTGTTTCCTTATTAAAATAGGCTAATATTCATTTAAATAATTTCAAACCTAACATATTTCTTGCCTTTAAGAAAGCTGTGTATAAACCATCATAGATCCAAATCCTAGGCTCTATTAAGCACCAAGAGGGATCAGATCTTTGGAGGTGCAAACCTCTTCTTAAGTATTCTTTTTAAGTATTGCACTCAATTATCAACTTTGGTGTGGTTTAGACCAAAACCATTTGCAAGGCCCTCCTAAACCATGTACAATAAAACCATGGGTTGTTTAGGAGGATTTACACATGGTTTTAAAACCATGTGGGTGACCAATTTTTTTTTTTTGCGAATAATTCAATAAATATTATTTTTTATTATTTTGTTAAGTAGGAACATTACAACATCTCCCTCAAATTGTGTGGCCCAAATATATTATTTTTCTATCGAACTCGTTTTGTATATAATCTTGAAATTCAACCATGCATTGAAATTGTGTCAAATCAATTTTCAAGGTTCATATATCTAAATCAAAAGATATTCGTGCATGTGGTAAATGTGGGATATAGATCCCAAGTGCAAATAAAAAACAATATAGCGCATTTTCTGAAAAGCCAACAGTGAAGAGTTTGGGTTTGTCGACTAAAACACATATACATATTTTATAAGAGGCAGCTTACTATTGGAGCAAACAACTGTGATGAAGTTTAAAAAGTGTTAGGGCAGTTTATGATGAGCTAAGAAAGTATGGGGATGTTTAGACTAAGTTTTTGTAGGTAGTGCATTGAATAGATGGAATGAAATGGCATGGATGAATGGTTACACGTTCTTTCAATAGAATATGTATTTGTCATTGGCGATTGTGCAGGGTTTGTTGAAAGAATTGGAAAGCCTCCACTTATAGCTCCGGCTCAGGTTGCAAAGAGAGAAGGATAGTATTTGACCCATATTATGAATCGGTTTGAAAGGTCTACCACAACCATGTTTTTAATAATATTAATCTCTAGCGACAAGGGGATTAACTCCAAATTGAGCACATTCATGCAATTGCGGAATTTTGAGCATTTGTGTCAGATAAAAATAGTCACCAGAATTTCAAATTCCAATATAAGAAACTTCTACTAAGTCTCTTTGTCAATATATTGGAAATAAAATCATGTTCATTAACATAATCCTTTTTAAAAATTTGAGATGAAGTACATGCAAAAATTTGTCAATACTCAAGATAGATGAAAATTGAGAAAAACAATTTTATGTTCTATATACCAAAAGTGTGAACAAGAATTTCATATTTTGCATATCTAATCTGTTGGTAGGTGTTGAACAATTTTATATTCTTCATATTTGACTTCTCAAATGGTGTTGATATTTTTCATTAGGATATGTTCCCCTAAGTGGCTTGCCTCTTTGGGCCTATCTCACCCATACGGAGAAATACCACCTTATGGGACAGGGTTTGGTGAAAGCCCTAAAGCTTATTTCACGGAATATATTCCTAGTTAGAAATAGGCTTGCTTCTCCAGTCTTCTTCCCCGTGATGATTGAAAGCATCTATAAACTAGAAACCAAGAAATAAATCCCATCCCTTTTTCCAATATTGACAAAGATAAAATTGATTCAAAGGCTATGAAAATCAAAAGAAAGGATTAACACTAAAAAATCGTTTCCTTTTTTAAATAAATAAGTTTTGATAAAGAAAATTTTAGTTAACTTATTGTTGTATATGTAAATGTGGAGAGAAAGAAGGGGAGTACTTGTATATTATCAATAGACATGAAGAAGAAAACATGTTCAAACGATGTCCTTTCTGAATACATAACGGCAAAAGGTTTCCACTTAGCTAGTTCTTTCATAAATAACTAGGCCTAAGACAAAATGATCTAAATTGCTTCAATCTAGAATTGAAACATACATGACATGGCCTTGGTTTAGACATGTACAAGTCACCCACATGATGGGATTCATTTATTTGTAGTTTCCAATAACAAAGTATCCATAGAAAAATATCAAATGGGATACAAGCAAGATCTAATACCCCCAAAAAATAAAATGAGGTATCCAAATTCAAAAAATTCCTGATTAATGCAAATCCAACTAGAATATGGGAAGTAAATTATAGAAAAGATACTAAATTCTCTTTAAGAAAGGAACAATTCTAGATAACAAAATTATGGGAAAGAAACTACAATACAACCTATTCGCACAACAACTTAGTTTAGTGACCATTAAAATTTGATCATGAATATTTTCAATGGTAAAAGTCAACATTGTCTAATTAAAAAACATGGAAATCAAGTTAAAATCCACACACCAATATTTAGCAGATGAATGTCACTAAGAACATTGAGAATAATCTTGAAAGTAGTTACAAGAATCCATTCAGATAAAATAAATCTATCATTAAAAGTGCAATAACAAATGGAAAAACAATTCTTGACTAAAACCATAGTTGTGAATGGCCAACAACCTAATATAGTCAACTTTGCAGCTCAAATCGGCCAAATGTATGAAATATTTGTGTTGTTCATTACAACTGCATGTGATCTGTTCATAGTTTTGTATTATTATGTTCAATTGTTTAGTATGTATATGTAAATACATTTACATACTATATAGGGACATCTATGGTCTATGCAAAGATCTATATAAATTGACAACAATTGTAACCCTAATTTGGTATAGAATGAAAACAATGTATGTACTAGAATCTCTCTCAGAGGACCTGATATTTATATATTCAAGAACCTTTTTCTTGATAAAAAAGTAATAATGAAATAACACAAAAATTTTGGAAAAGCACAACCGTTAAGAATTTGGCAAAGCACAACCTTTTCCTTCCTTTGTATCCTCTTGGCCTACCTTTTAACAAAATTAATCAACCCATTCTTTTCAATGGGTGGCTCATCCTTCTCAACAACCTATAATATTTCCTTCTCTAAGTCCTAAAGTCTCTCTGAAAATAATTCTAGTAGTGGCCTCAACTTATTAACCTTCACCATATTTAACTTCCTATCAATGCTTGAATTCTCCTAGCCTTCATCCAATCAATCCAATGTCTTTCAATTGAGAGTTCTATTGGATGTGTAACTCCTTGCACTACTTAGACCCACACACTTCGGTAATTTTTCATTGAAAACTTGCCATCCATCTGAACTACCTCTAATAATGAACCATTCATAGTGCCACATGTTGCAAAGTTGGTGAATGCATTTGTCAATAAACCCTACAACTAAGAATAGTGCAAGATTCCTCCTACCTACAACATATTTCCTTTAGTTCACCAAAGAAGATAAAGTTGACCAATATTTTATGGTACTATCTTCACCAAAGTATGTAATGCTACCAACCACCTCTATAAGTTTACAACACTTTCATCCACGGTTAATGTTCCTTATCCTTAATCAAAATATTCTTACTATTGTATTATGCTACAAGGTCCTTCCATAGGCTCACCAAGAATTCAATCAACTTCATGACTAGCATTCTTAATACCCCACCCAACTTCCTTCTAGTCATCATAGGTACACCACAAGTATTGGTTCCATATAATAACAAAAAATAGTTCTCATGGGGCATGAGAAAAACCCCATTCCAAGATGATTTTTTGGTCATCCAATAAAACCACCAGTAGGTCTAAAATCCCATATCATTCCCCTACCTTCAAAGGTGAAAAATGAACTACTCCTATTATTAGGTTAATTGTTGAGTTAACCACCTTAAATGAGGGCATGATACTCTCAATATTATTTAGAATTCATTTAGTATTTTGTTCACTTATAAAATTGTGTCCTACATTAGTGTCCACCAAGGATACCACCTTCAACCCACTCAATGTTTCTTTCATAAACAAATGTCATGTCAACCTTCACTTTGAAAATCATGTTATTAACAACATGCCATGAACTTGTTGAGAATTGTTGTCATGGAAACAAATACCCCCAACTTTACCTTTGAAGTCTATTGCACATGGAATTCTTCTAAGGATTCCAACTTTTGTTCAAAGGTAAATATATAGAAACATGGTTCTAGTAACAAAGGAAACAAGTAACATTATTACCTCTCCGCTTAGGAAATTTTAGTTTCTTTCATGTAATGATGCTGCCATTTTCTTGGGAATACTTCCTCCTTGAAATAATTTGAACTCAGGTTGCATATTCACCTCTGTTAATCTTGTCATAAATTGCAACCTATGAGACAAGAGTTCAAACCATATGACTTGATTTCAGGAACACCCCCATGTGCTTTTGGATCAATTGTCCCAACCTCACCATCATGACTTTCATCATTGTCTTCGAAAAATCTTCTTCACTGTCGATGTCATAACATAGGCACATTTGAAGAATCCACCCCATTATTAAAGACTAGTTTTAACCCCTACACTTCCAAATCCATGGAACCAAGCACCTATTTCAAGAATACCTCCTTAACCCAAAGCCATAGTGTAAATTTTCCACTGTTCCATTTTGACATGACTATAGTTGAATACAACCCAAAATAAATCCTTCAAAAAACTCCACTTGGTTTGCATAGTCTTGAAAACACAAAGAAGGATTTACTAAACTTCTCTGTGGACCATTCCATCCAAGTTGCTTATTTCACAGTTGAAAAAATCTTCTCGAATCTAATCCAATGTGTTCAAGTATTTGTTTTGACCACCTACATGTTTAATCCAAAAAACCTATTGGTTGTTCCAATCATGCCAAAGTATAGTGAAGTGTGTACAAAATAATTTTGGAATCAACTTCCTCCAAAATTTGTGCTCTCATACCATGTCTCCAGCAAAAATGAGGTGAAGATGTTGTAATACTACACAAGCTTGTAGGTCTTGCATTATTTTTTTAACTTTTGTCACCCTAGGTTGTGTGACACTTCCGTACCTTGGACACAGGATCTTGTCCAACTTATTTCTACTACAACTAGACTATATCTCTTCCCGCAAGGTTTGTACCATAACTACACATTAATCTACAACTTGTTAATCAACGATCATGGAATTCCAAGAAACTGAATCAAATCCTAAGCATTTTGTCGTCCTCGACACAAACCCATTTAACATTTATATCAACCAATCCATTCTGAACAAAAAACATCAAAATGAACAACCGTTTCTCTCTATTTTGCGATGGATCTCCTTGCACTCTTCTCAAGCTTTCGAACTTACACAGGCCGTGAGTTACTGGAACTTTAAGCTGATTGGTGCAACAAAAATATTTTACTGTAAAGCACACATCCGCACCAGTAGCATAATGTGTGCAGTACGCATTGGATTAATTCCCTTTCTTACCATTTGGGCTCATGAATTTGTCATGCCTTTCCTCTCCATATTTTCTCTCTTCGACCATGAAACCTTCTATTTTATGAAATGAAGGGAAGGCAACATATGCAACGCCTTCATACTCATTCTGGCTAAAAATTATCTGAGTTGTTTACACGACGTAACTCTGAGTTGTTTACACGACGTAACTCTTTCCAACCCTTGGAAATAATTCCACATGAAACAAGGAAAGTTCCAATATCCTGACCAACAGTGGACCTGTAACAACATTTCTGTAAATTAGCACCAAACTGAAGAAGTAGGCAAAAGACTAGATTTATTGCACACAAATGTTAAAATCACGTTCTATGCACATGATTTATTGCAATTAATTTACTAATTACAAACCGTAGATTTTTAAAATTTGAAACTCGAGGAGAATATAGCTTTGGGATACCGCAACTTTTCCACGGCGATAAATTGATTTATACATGGTCGGACATTTAATTGTCTGCTACAGTAGCTTCGATTTCTGAATAGACTTAACGTCATTCTACTTGTCATAATGAATAACCAGTGAACTTTGAATTTTAATTGTTATGGAGGTGGGTCATTCTCCCATAAGGAAGACGGCCTTGCATGCAGCTTTCAATTTATAATAAACTTAGCAAAAAAACTCTGGTATGGATGTGGGTCGTTCTTCCCCAAGGAAGACTCCCTTTTCCTAAGCCCAGTCAATTATAAAATCTAAAAACAAATTTTAACAATATCACTTGAAGAACAACGTGTTACCCCTCTTTTGCGTGAAATAAAAAATTGGAGTAAAATCTCTCAATTGGGCAAGACGTGAGTCTCCCAAGGATGTCGCTACCTTATATTTATTAAAACATAACCCTAACCTTAAGGGTAAAACACAGAGTTGTCACCCACACAACAGTTACAGGCAATAAATCAAATATAAGAAGGGTTGGTCAGTTATATATTTTGGGGCGTTTAGTTCTTGCCCGGCCAAGAATGGGGAGGGAGTGTTGTCCGACGTGACTCATAATCACTTAATGAATTTTCTTAAAGTATGGATACATTAAAAAGAAAGAAACACTGCATAAAGAGAGAGCATCTACATGCGAAGTGGGCTAGGTATCCCGGTTGAATGATGATGTTTCTACATACTGTACAGTAGCTAGTTATAATTTAACGGGTGGAAAAGGTAACTAAGATAAAGTTTATCTATTTTAAGCGGTTACAAAATCGCATGGTGAGTTATTGATGCACGAGCATTAGGGTTTAAATTATACATGTGTGGTGAGACCCTAAGGTCTAGGCATTTGTCTAAGGATTGACCATTGTAAAAAAAGGACACTATAAATCTCATGTAAAGTACTTTGTTTCTTAGCATAGGGATAGAAGATTCTAAAAGTTTGGCTATGATGACTATCTAACATGTCCTTAAAGTAGGGGAATGATTCGAGAGGTTGGTTGCAAGATTATAGTGAGTAGTTGAGTGAGTCATAAGTCAGTTTTCTAAAAATAGAAACTATCCCAGGAATCAAGGAACATATCTTTGATTTATATGAGTTAGTTGTAAGAGAAGATAAGCCGCAGATTTCTATGGATCTAGGAAAAAGAAGTTTTGGGAGGAGGATAAAGAACTGAGCGAGAGTGAGACGGTTCTTTGAGATGTATGTATTGTTGTTTTCTTAATGAGAGGTAGATTCATCATGAGTATGGGTTATTGTTTTGGCAATGTGTATGTGATATCACTGAAGCAATTGATTCATGAATGGTTATTAGCTGAGTGATAACTAGTTTGTGTATGCAAGACTGATAGAAGTGGACTGGGTAGAGTCATGATTGTGTGATTCCAATTTCGGGTCAATAGCTGAGCAGGATCTCTGTATACGAGATTCTAGTTGTTGGTTGAACTTGGGTAGAACCTCTAGGATTCCAAGTTATGTAGGAAGTCTTTTCAGACTTTGTCTGATTGGATGAGGTTGACAACAGTTTTGGTGTGGAATAGCCTCTGGTCGAGGTTGATGGAGAACAAAGTATGAAATCTGCATGTAAAGAAGATCAATCATGTGAAGAGTGGTGATAGAGGTCATGGAGATTCTACATGGGATTGTAGACAGAGTTTGGGTATCTGTGTGCAGAGATGAATGAATGTTTTAAGAGTAGGAAAATTGATGAGTTTTGGTAGTCTTCCTTAGGGTTGTGTGCAAAAGGAGTAAGACCAAGAACATGGATTTGAATATTGGGGGTAGATAGAGTGTTGTGATTATGCATGCAAGATCATCACAATGTAGTTGAGTTTTAGAAGTAAATCAGCGAGAGTGAGTTGAGCCTGAATCTTGTGTTTTCACTGTTCAAGAGGTAGAGGCCGATGGAATAAGTTGTAGACAGGAAATCCTATGGTTCTTGTACATTATGTAGACGATCAAATGGTGAGAAATTGATGAGAGTGGTCAAATGATGATGTGGTAGGTCAGAGATGGTTAAGTGATGACTTGTTAACCAATAGGTAGGTGTGTTAAAACGTCTTAGACTGTGACGGGGTGCTAGATGTCGACCATTGAGTGGCATTGCACTTGAGACTGAAGGTACAGTGGTACTTTGGTTGGCGAGTGCGATATAGCCTTGGATATATGTTGAGGTCTTATGATGAATGAAAGAGCACCGAGGTGGGGGTATGACTTAAGCATTTTTATTCTATTGCTATAAGTTTGTGAAGGGTAGCTCTTGATCATGGTGTAGTGGTCTTGTGAAAAGTGAAGCACTTTTGCATGAAGGGAAATGGGCTCTTAAACCATGGATATATGGATAGTGAAAAAATGCTCAAGTGTTGCTTGTGCATGATTTGAATGGAAGGCTTCAGCTGATGGTGAGTATTGAGAGGTTAAGAGTGTTAGTGGACTATGGTTAATGAAAAGGCCAATAGTCTAGAGGGAGAGTAAACTTAGTTTAAGTGAGCTAAGTTTAAGAAAAGAACAAGAGTGAATTCTTTCTACTTTGAGAGGGGTTTTATAACCTAGGAGAGTGTATGCAAAATCAAAGCATCACTAGAAGGAGGAAAGAGTGAGATCATCGGGTATATGGTAGGCTCTTGCTTGGGCCTACATCATTTTTGGTATCATAGCGAGTGAAGTTTTCTTGGATGGGAATGGAAAGGAACCTGCACAGAGGTAAATTCCAAACCGAGTATTTCAGTTCCAACAGTCAGTTGAGAAGAACTTTGACGTTCAGAGTGTTAAAATTCTGGAAGTGAAGGATGTAGACAAACAAAGAGTTTGAAGAGGCGCAAAAGAGGATTGCATGGACAAGCCAATGGAATTAAAACCTACAAGGCGGTGGAGCATGCTTAACAAGATGGTAAGTGTGGTGATTTTTGGGTGAGTGCATGAAGTTGGTGGACCTTTTAGATGCAACTGGTATTTTAGAAAACTGATCATGTTTATGCTATAACTTTTTCATTTCTCAACCATTTCATAAAAACATATATGTCGCACTACTAGACACTAACCTCTATACACTATAAAAAATCGAATCCATCATCTTTACATTAAGACCTTGAAAAGATTCACTAAGGTATTTATTCCAGTTTCTGAAGAAGCATGTGTTTACCCACTCGTTACAGTATCCTACATATAATCATTTTTTATGAAATATTAAACATAAATAACATTTTTTCTACAAATTCTAAATGTGTAATTTTATTTCAAAATATTATATTTTTCTTTTTTTTTTTAATTTCTATTGTCTTAACTCCTTAACTCAAAAAACAAACTATTAGTGTTTTTTCCATAACTTTTTCAACTCTTGATCATTTAAAAAAAACTTGTATGGTACACTAGAAGACATTGACCTATACATTCTATAAAAAACCCATTTCATGTTTACTTCATTAAGACCTTTAAATGTTGCACCAACAAAAGTCGTACCATTTTTTACGAATGATCACTTAGATAATTAAAAAAAAGTAAAAGTTACTAATTTTATTTTTGAAAAATAATGTTGCACTAGTATGATATGTTCTCTAAATGCCTGATATTTTTTGTAGATTGAAACCATCATTTAGGCCCTCAAAGGCTACGCCCACAAAAACATATGTCTTATCATTTCCCTAAAAAATAAAAAGTGACTGTTAGAAAAAATGAAACTTGACATAGTTATAGAAATTTTCAATACATAAAACTTATATATTCAGAAACGTGATTCAATTTCCTACATTTCATATTTTTTACTCAAAGTAAGATATTTTATATAAGTATCTCAAAAAATCAAAGTAAGTTGAGGGATGCCTGATTTTTCAGTTTTCTATTGCATCTAATGAGCCAAAAGTGACCCTCATTAGTTTGCACTCACCCTTTTGTCTTTGAAATCTGATAAAGGCATATTATGTTATGCTGAAGGTAACAATTGATGAAATAGTTAAATGTTTTTAACGAGGAAGTGAGGCATATTGTATTGAAGAGTAGTGATAAATAAATCACATGAAAGAAGATGTTGTTGAAATTCCAAATGCAGATTGGAAAGAGCGGGAACAAGGAAAGGTTCTTGCATACATGGAGGATAAGGCATAGATTAGAGCTAGGTTGTGTTTTTGTGAAGGTAAGAAGATAGACCAGTAGTCTATAAAAGGATTCATGAGTTAATAAGATTTGCATGTAGGAGTGGAATAAGCCTATAGCTTGAGCAATGCGGTTATTGACAAGATAACTACTTTGGGAGGAGTGATTGCATGAAAAAGGTAGCAACAGTAGTGGAACATCTCAGCAAAAATAGATCACAACCTTAAGAGCTGTGATGAAGGAAGCCAGTAATGGTTTTTGAGAGAAGGAAAAAGATTGTGGCCAGAACCTAGTATTTTAGCTGAGATTGAAATAAAAGAGGAAAGCTGCGTTCTCAAGTGCAGGTGATTTGTAGATGTGGGAGAGATGGAGCAAGGAGGATTTCTCAAGAGGGTTATAGATAGAGGACCAGTACTTTCCAAAATACTAAGTACAGAGGAGGCTTGGTGAGGTAAGTTGTAGCAGGGAGGACCTGTTACTGCAAAGGCTTGATGCAACTCTTAGAGAGTGAAATAAACTCATGCAGATGACTATTGAAAGTCATAGCAGAGGTTCACTGAGGCAACCAAAAAGTGAAGAAAGAATATGCCAAATTTAATGGCATATGGAGATAGTTCAGTAATGAAGAGTATGAAAGGGAGAAGGCTAAGATAGAAATCGATCTGGAAGTTATGATGGAGCCATTACAGAAGGAGAGTGAATACTAGAGGTGTGTTTTCCTTATGCGAAGAAATATGATGTGGCATAGGCCACAAGAGATGAAAGAAAAACTGATGAATGCTCAGTGGGAGGATGAGGTACTCAAGGAAAGTGAGTATCTAGAAGAAAACTTGAAGATTGAGACTTCAAGTGAGGCCAAGAGGTCTCAATTTCTTAAAACTGATATCTTGTTTATGCTTGTAGGTGAAATGAATGAATGAGAAAAGACAATTTCCTGATATTGTCACGAAGAATGGAGAAGGTAGACAAAATGCAAATTCTGTTTTGAAGGCAGCTGGGACTCATGTAAATGCACATGCACAATTGAGTGAAAGTGTTTATTTTCAGCATATAGAAAAAGCTGAAAGCAGAGGGACTTTGGTTTATCACGATGGCCAAAACTAGGGAAAGGCAAAGGAGGATATCAAGCATTTAGATGTTATTCTTGAAGAAGCTGAGAATAAAGGCACGTAAGACTTTATGAGTCCTATAGAAGGCTTGGAACAACAAGAGGAAGATTTGATGACTGAATCATCAAATATGACCATTGGGTCTTGTGAATTTGAAGCTGACAATTTGAGTGTGTTTGCAGGTATTACATAAGACAATCCATCTTATGGAGTTGTCTTGAGTAAAGTTGAAAGTTGTAAAGCAAGGTATGACGAAGAATGTCTTTCTGAAGAAGACAAGATTGAACTATTCGAGCAGAAGGAATTTATAAATTCCTTACTTAATGAAGAAAATTAGAGGAAATTTGAACTCAAAATGGGCCTCCTAAGGAAAATAATAAAATAATAGTTAAAATAATAAAATAATATTTATTAATTTTGGAGGAAGAAAAGAAAAAAATTACTTTTTTTGTTCGTATTTTTGACATATCTCCCTGTGGTTTTACTCAAATTTTGATCCCGAGAGCTCATTGGATGCGGAATTAAATTCTCCATCCAACGATTACCCACTCTACATACTTTTTGTTGATGTATTTGTAACTTTGGAATGTATTCATCTATGTATCTTATGTCTTGTAACCTGATGTTTATTCCAGGATGTATCTATTATGTAATTGAGTCATTATGTCATGCCCTGCCGTTTCGATCAAGAGGATATATAATGTAAACAAGTCATGTCAAGTCATGTCAAGTCATTGTGGGTAACCCTCCTATTGTCTAAGGGTTAAAGTCCCCGTAGTTTCGAGGCACTAGCATTATTAGACTCACTTGGTGAATTCAACCCTAGTAGGGTTTTAGTCATGCCGGGAAGCAATATAAATAGAGAAGTGACTTCTCTATTTAACACACATCACATACGCACTCAAGTGTAGCTCATAGTTGTACAAGGAGAGGACACTGGGGCTAGATAAGAAGAAGGTTACTGCTATCGGGAGATCACTTACTGTTTTTGGCTTTTCTATTTTGGTGTTGATTCTATCTCTGAGGAAGTTACGAGGTTTTCTCCATTTATGGTTTCCTCGAGGAAAAACACTGTGTTCATTGTCTCTTGTGTTTGATTGATGTGCTTGTTATTCTCTCAGTTAAAGATCCTAATAATGCTAGCTTAATGTTGAAAAACTAACATGGTATTAGACCTAACCTGAGAAGAAGACACTGTGCAGTTGCGTGAACTAGGGATTCCTAGTTTGTGGATATTCCTCCATAGATTTTCAGAAAAAGTAAGGTGGAATAACTCTCCTCCTTAGGGTGCATCTTTCTGTCGAAGCAGAATCCAATTCTGAGTTTTTCAGTTTTGGACCCGACACTACTACTGAAAATTACGACTTTTCACAGAAGAGGAATTTTTTAGTGAGCCCAGGCCTGTATTGATCTCCTCCCCAAAATCAAAGTTAGGGATCAATTTCAAAGCATTTGGTTGGATAGAACTCCAGCAAAGAAAAACCCTAATTTTCTCCTGATCCAACATTGCAGAATTTCAGCTCTAAATCCAGATCTGACATCTGGACCTGGTAAGATCTAAATCTTTTGTATTTCCATTTGAGGTTCTCAGTTAAGATGTCTCATCATACCAAGATTGATGAAAAGCTTGAGGGATCTGATAACTTCCGAGCCTGGAATTATAGGATCTCCCTGGTCCTGGAAGAGAATGAGTTGGACTGCTACATCCATGAGGAGGTTCTAGTTACAGAGGGAGATGAGGCTAAGGCCTTACATAAGAAGAAGTTGGTTATGGTAAAGAGGATCATTGTTGATTCTATCAAGGATCACCTTATCCCACAGGTGTCCTCTCTCAAGACACCTAAAGCTATGTTTGATGCCCTAACCAAATTGTTTGAAGGGAAGAACATAAACCGGAAGATGACTCTGAGGAATCAACTGAAGAATGTGAAGATCCAAAATGCAGAGACCATCCAGTCTTACTTCACAAGGGTTTCTCAAATCAAAGAACAATTAGAATTAGTAGATGAAGAAGTGGAGAATGCATAAATTGTGATGACCACCTTGAATGGTCTCCCTAGGACATGGGACTCATTCATTCAAGGGATCTATGCAAGAAAGAAGTTAGTCAAGTTCAGCATATTGTGGGAAGAATGTTCTCAAGAATAAGCTCGGATAGCAGCTCGAGAAGAGAATATAGGAAGTGAAGATCAATCTCTCACAGTACAAACCAAGAAACCCAGATCCAGCCATCACAAAAGTAAGTACTCTCATCATAGGAATAACTTTAGAAAGCCTAGAGATAGGTCTAAGTACATTTGCTATACATGTGATGAAAGAGGACACTTTGCTAGAGATTGTCCTAAGAACAAAAGTAGCTCTCACAAGAAGAAGGGAAATAAAAGAAGACATCATGATCATGCTGTAGAGGATGATCAACCTTCATCAAAGAGAACTAGATATGAAAGTGAAGATTCTTCAAGCAAGGATGAATATGTTTTGATCTCCACTCTCACGGGAAACATTACTCATGGAAGTGATGATTGGCTTATAGACAGTGGGGCTTCCAAACATATGACTGGATTCAAGGAATCCTTTGTGAGACTGTCAAAACATGAATCACCTCACAAGGTGAAGCTAGGAGATGACTACCAATATCGAATAAAATGTAGTGGGGAATCTTTCTATAAGATAGACTCTGGAAAGTCTATAACAATGAAGGAAGTTTTGTTTGTGCCAGGACTCAAGAAGAACCTTCTCTCCATATCAGCATTAGATGCAAAAGGAATGAGGGTTGTATTCATAGATGGTCAAGTTATTATGTGGCCAAAAGGAAAGACTATTGATGACGCAATAGTGATTGGTGAACAAAAAGGAGGTTTGTAAAAATTAAAGGGCCATCCAGAACAAGCCTTGGTCCATGACACAGTAGAGCCAAATGAACTATGGCATATAAGACTTGCACATGTGCATTACAGAGCACTACCTCTTGCAAGCAAAGCTATTGAAGGTCTTCCAGAAATACAAGCAAAACATGATGGGGTTTGCAAAGGATGTGCGAAAGGAAAGAACACAAAGAAGACATTTCCAAGTAGCGAAAGCAAAGCAAAACTAAAATTGGAAATCATCCATTCCGATGTATGCGGTCCTATGTCATCAAGCTCACTAAGTGGGTATGCATATTATGTTTCTTTTATTGATGATTTTTCTAGGAAGACATGGGTTTACTTCATGAAGAACAAAGATGAAGTATTTAGCAAGTTCAAGGAATTCAAAGCCTTGATAGAGAATCACATTGAAAAGAAGATCAAGACCTTTCGATTAGATAATGGCGGAGAATTCACTTCGTATGAATTCAAAGAGCTATGTAAAGAATTATGGATTAAGAGGGAGTTGTCCACTCCTTATGATCCGCAATAGAATGGGATTGCAGAATGGAAGAATGGAACTATCATGGAAGCTGCAAGAGCTATGCTTCATGATCAAGATCTTCCTATGCATGTTTGGGCAGAAGCTGCCAGAACATCGGTGTATGTACAGAACTGTACTCCACATAGAGTACTCGAGAACAAGACTCCTAAAGAAGTCTTCTCCTGCAAGAAACCAGAAGTCAACCATCTCAGAATATTCGGTTGTCCTGTATACATACACATTCCAAAAGAGAAGAGAACAAAATTAGATCCTTCAGGAAAGAAGGGTATATTTGTGGGATACTCTGAAAGCTCGAAGGCTTAAAGAATATATTTCCTAGGATACAAGAAGATTGACATCAGCAGGGATGTGACATTTGATGAAGACATAGCTTACAACAAATCCAGAAAGAGACATGCTGAAGAACTTGAAGAAGCAGAAGCACCCAAAATTCATGATACAACCATGAACGAAGAAACTCAAGAAGAAGATCGAGAATTTGAAGAACCACAAAGACCTGTAGATCCACCTTTGGAGAAGAATCCTCATAAGAGGAAACTTGCTTGGGTACGTGAAATTATCCAAGGTGTGGAAAGATATGGGGCTCTAGAAGAGAATCACAGAGAAAGAAAGAGGACCAAATCCTGTTCCGGGTATGTAGCTTTACTATGTGATTTCATTGATAAAGAACCTTCCAGTTATGAAGAAGCGGCAGAATGGAAAGAATGGAAGGATGTTATGATTGAAGAATACTAATGGATCATGAAGAATGATGTTTGGGATGTTGTCCCAAGACCAGAAGGGAAGTCAGTTGTAACTTCCAAATGGATCTACAAGATCAAGCATGCTGCAGACGGTAGCATTGAAAAATATAAAGAAAGATTTGTGGCTCAAGGTTTCTCTCAGAAAGAAGGAATAGATTATGAAGAAACCTTTAAACCTGTATCCAGATACACTCCCATCAGATCAGTACTAGCTCTGGCTGCAGTGATGAAATGGAAGATACACCAGATTGATGTCAAGACTACTTTCTTGAATGGTGTAGTAGAAGATGAAGTGTATGTAGAACAACCACTCAATTTTGAGACACATGACAGAGAGTCTCATGTATGCAGATTGAAGAAAGCCCTGTACGGTTTGAAACAGGCACCCGAGACTTGGTACGACAGAATTGACAGCTTTCTATCTAGTTTGGGCTTTACCAAGAGTAAAGCAGATTCCAACCTGTAGTACAAGGTTGAATATGGAAACCCAGTGATGCTCCTACTATATGTAGATTATCTATTTGTGACAGGCATGGATGGGTTGATTGCTGATACGAAGAGAAATCTTGCTGCCAAGTTTGAAATGAAGGACTTGGGTATGATGCATTAATTCCTAGGCATGGAGGTGTGGCAGAGTGCAGATGGAATCTTCCTTGGACAAGGGAAGTATGCAGTAGAGATCCTGAAGAGGTTTGGGATGATGGACTGCAAATCCATGGCCACACCTATGGCATCGAACCTGAAGCTATTGAGCGATGCTTCATCGGAGTCAGTTGATGCTACGATGTATCATCAAATGATTGGGTCCTTAATGTACCTGACAAACACGAGACAAGACATTTGATTTACTGTGAACACCTTGAGCCAGTTTTTGACAGATTCGAGAAATGTCCACTTGATTGCTACAAAGCATATTCTAAGGTGCCTAAGGGGTACAGTTGATTATGGGCTCAAGCATGAGTCGAATCAGAAGATTAACCTGGAAGGTTATGTTGATTCATATTGGGCAGGCAGTGCCATCGATAGGAAGATCACTTCAGGATGTTGCTTCAGTATGGGATCAGGTGTGATCTCTTGGTTTAGAAGGAAGCAATCCTGTGTGGCACTGAGTACAGCTGAAGCAGAGTATGTCACAGCTTGTTCATCTAGTTGTGAGGCAGTATGGCTGTGGAAGCTATTGTTTGATTTATTTGATCTCCAAATGGATGCTACTTGTATACATTGTGACAACCAGAGTTGTGTGAATTTGTCAGAGAATCCAGTGTTCCATGACAAGTCGAAGCATATCGAGATCAAGTATCACTATATCAGGGATATGGTATAGAGGGGAGCAGTGAAGCTCCAGTATGTTGCGACGGACGATCAGATAGCTGATGTATTGACGAAGCCAATGGCTAGGGTGAAGTTTGAGTACTTGTGGGAGAAGCTTGGTGTTCTCTAGATTGATATTCCCTCCAAAGGGAAGTGATGAGTCTGTGGGCCATTCTGACATGGGAGAGGATTAAGTTCCTTCCATGGTCAAATGTAAGGGCTGAGCCATTCTGTCATGGTCAGAGGATTTAGGTTCCTTCCATGTTAGATATGAGTGCTATTGCCATTCTAGGAATGGAGGTGCCTGGTCAATTACCAGGAAAACTCAGTCTAGGACTGAGAAGCCATTCTGATGTGAGAGAGGGATGTGTTCCCACTTGATCAGATGTAAGGGCTGAACCATTCTGTCATGGATAAAGGATTAAGTTCCTCCCATGTTATATGTGAGTGTTGGCCATTCTAACGAGTAGGTCATATGTAAGTGCAACTGCCATTCTAGGAATGGAGGCATGTGGTCAGTTACCAAGTAGCTCAGTCTGGGACTGGGGGCCATTCTGATGCGATGGTAGGATTAGTTTCTCCATGATCAGATGTGAGTGCATGCCCTTTCGATGCGATGATTTTAAGCATGGTTGAATATAAGTGCAGAGCCCTTTTGATGCAGTGCTTTCGATCATGGTCAATTGTAAGTGCTGAGCCCTTTCGATGCGGTGCTTTTGAGCATGGTCGACTGTAAGTGCTGTGCCTTTCTGACAGGATGAGGTTGGATGTAAGTGCAGAGCCTTTCCGATGTGATGTGCTTGCACATGGTTAGATATAAGTACTGAGCCATTCTGGCGTGATGTGTTTACACATGGTCAGATGTGAGTGCTGGGCCTTTTTGACAAGATGAGGTCAGATGTAAGAGCTAGGCGGGCCACTCTAACTTAAGTGTCAGATATAAGTGCTGATGAAGACCTACATGAAGGGTAGGCCTACAGGATTGACTCTGTAGAAATTCTTATGACGAGAAGAATCGAGATAGCACCATTATGAGATAGCATGTGATGATGATCCAGATCAAGTGATCCAGATGTGATGATCCAGACTTGATGACGATCCAGTTGTGATGATGACCCAGACTCGATGATGATCCATATCAAGTGATCCAGATGTGATGATCCAGACTTGATGACAATCTAGATGTGATGATAATCCAGCAGTCATGATGATGCAGATCCTGTGATGAAGAAGACTTGAAGAAGAAGATCAATTGAAGACTCGAAGACAAAGAATACTCGAAGATGAAGAAGACTTGAAGACTAAGAATACTTGAAGATGAAGATGACGAGATGATCCAGTTGATGCAGAGAAGAAGACCAGTGCTGAAAATTGTGTCAAAAGAATACCTTCCTAGTTAAGAGGGAGTGTTGATGTATTTGTAACTTCGGAATGTATTCATCTATGTATCTTATGTCTTGTAACCCAATGTTTATTCCGAGATGTATCTATTATGTAATTGAGTCATTATGTCATGCCCCGATGTTTCGATTAGGAGGATCTATAATGTAAACAAGTCACGTCAAGTCATTGTGGGAAACCCTCCTATTGTCTAAGGGTTAAAGTCCCCGCAGTTCTGGGGCATTAGGGTTATTAGACTCACTTGGTGAAGTCAGCCCTAGTAGGGTTTTAGTCATGCGGGGAAGCAGTATAAATAGAGAAGTGACTTCTCTATTTAACACACATCATATACACACTCAAGTGTAGCACATATTTGAGGAAGGAGAAGACACTGGGGCTAGATAAGAAGAAGCTTACTGTTGTCGAAAGATCACTTACTATTTTGGGCTTTTCTATTTTGGTGCTGATTCTATCTCTGAGGAAGTTGCGAGGTTTTCTCCATTTATGGTTTCCCCGAGGAAAAACACTGTGTTCATTGTCTCTTGTGTTTGATTGCTATGCTTGTTATTCTCTCAGTTAAATATCCTAATAATGCTAGCTTAATGTTGAAAAACTAGCACTTTTGACGAACCCCACTACCCAAAAACAAGAAATACCTGAAAAATGTGATGATGATGTATTTTTCAGGTATTTCTTGTTTTTGGGGTAGCAGGGTCCGTCAAAAGTATGTAGAGTGGGTACTCATTGGATGGAGAATTTAATTCCACATCCAACGATCTCTCTCGATCGAAATTTAAGTAAAACACGGGGATATATGTCGAAAATATGAACAAAAAAGTAATTTTTTTTATGATACCTATCCCCAAATTTATATTAAAAATTTGTTTAAGACCTATAAGGTATTTCAAATTTAAAGCAATTTCATTAGCTAACACATGATGACATGGAATTTGAATTAGGGTTGAAAGGCCCATTTTGAGTTAAAATTTCCTATAATGAGCATCTCTATTGGAGCTAAGACAGTCATGTTTCATATGAGGGAACCTATTATAGAAGAAGACAGAGAGAAGAAGACTCATCTAAGTAGCCAAAAGAAGACTTTGGGACAGACACCTACAACTGTCACAGAGATGAGAAATCCAAATTTTATTTTGATAAAGGATGAAGAAGCAGTGTCACAGGAAGATTTGTTTGGTAACAAAGAAGAAGAAGAAAGTAATGAAGATGAATGTGAGGCATATATATGTCATGATAAAAGGGAACCAATCATAGAACTGAAGGAATCTAAATTGGTTACTAAAATTAGTCAAGGAGATGAAAGGAAACTATGGAATGTTATCAAGAAAGAAGAGGAAGAGAGTTATGTTGAAGTTAATGATCATCATATTGATGATGTGTTTGAGATGAGACGGGAAGAAGGTGAATGATTGAAAAGTTTGTTATAAAGTATTGCAGTCAATGAGATGGAAATGTCTCAAGTTTTGGCTGAGACAAAAGCAGATATTAGTTTTCTAAACTATGTTATGTTAACTAATATGTAGCGAAGTGTGAGTGACTATGTTGTTGGAGTCAGGGAATTGAAAGACAAATTACTTTTTGAAAGTAAATTTGCAGGCAGTGAGCAGCAATTGAATATTGTAGAGGAAGATATATTTAAAGATATTCAAGAAGTTTGTGTGGTAGCAATCTCCAGGACAATATTTACAACAATCTCAAGTGTAAAAGAAGAAATTGAATCAAGGAAGGCTGAAGAAGACAATCAACAATTTAGAGATGAATGTGCAAAATGTAGCATAGTGCAGTGGCAAAGATACAAGGACAAGATTAGTTTACAACAAAAGATTGAATTGTAAGAAACCATAGATGAACTATGTGAACAAATGTAAATACCTAAGAAGAGATACAACAGAATGAAGCAAGAAATCCACTATGGAGATGATTAGAGAGTGATGAATGATGAAGATAAGGACAGTGGAGCACTACAACATAAGGTATGGAAGCCTGAAAGGTTGCAACTAAAGAAAGATGAAGACATTGCAGCTTATGGACAATAACAACCTAGAGTTTGGGATCCAAGAGAGATGACGACTAAAGGTACATGATTAGGTGATTATGTATTATTTCTACTTTGGGAGTAAGATACAGGAGCATTATCTCTCCATTTTAAATTATACATGTGTGTTTAGACCGTAAGGTCTAGGAATTTGTCCAAGGATTGATCATTGTAAAAAAAAAAAAGACACTATAAATCTCATATAAAGCACTTTGTTTCTTAGCATAGGGATAGAAGATTCTAATAGTTTGGTTAGGTGTCAATAAATTATGATTATGTTACATGTCCCTAAAGTAGGGGAATCACTCGAGAGTTTGGTTGCAAGATTATAGTTAGCAGTTGAGTGAGTCATAAGTTAGTTTTCTAAAAATAGAAACTATTCCAGGAATCAAGGAACAAATCTCCGATTTGTAGGAGTAAGTTGTAAGAGCAGATAAGCTCAGATTTGTATGGATCTAGGAAAAAGGAAGTTTCGGGAGGAGGATAGAGAACTTCGAGAGAGTGAGAGGGTTCTCTTAGATGTATGTACAGTTGTTTTCTTAATGGAAGGCATATTCATCATGACTATGGGTTGTTGTTTTGGCAATCTATATGTGATATGAATGAAGCAATTGATTGATGAATGGTTATTAGCTGAGTGATAACTAGTTTTTGCATGCAAGACTAATAGAAGAGGACTGGGTAGAATCATGATTGTGTGATTCTAGTTCTGGGTCAATAGCTGAGCATGATCTCTGTATACGAGATTCCAGTTGTTGGTTGAACTTGCCATAGAACCTCTAGGGTTCCAAGTTTTGTAGGAAGTATTTTCATACTTTGTGTGATTGGATGAGGTTGACAACAATGTTTGTGTGGAATGGACTCTGGTGTAGGTCGATGGAGAACAGAGTATAAACTTTGCATGTAAAGAAGATCGATAACTTCATGGAGGAAGATATGGTTAGAAAAGTGACCTCTCATATTATAGAGAGTCGCAGTTTGGTCTATTAGTCCCATTACTTGAAAAAAGTTCAATCATTGATCATACAATTTCATCCTCTTCCAGAACATGGTGGTTGTGGTAACCAAATGCCAGGTTTAAATTGCATTTTTAAATTAAGATATTTTGCAAAATTTACCAAAAATGATAAGAAAATCGATAGCAGCTATAACTTCCAAGATTATTTCAGATTATTTCCCTCGACCTTTCCAATTAGATATGCAAGTTTAGAATAGGTTTTTCTAAGAGCATGTTACATCTAACAATTTTTAAAGAGTATAGCATTGACAAACATATTGAACTTTCTTGCCATACATGATAGTTTGCTCATGTTGAGACCCATAAATAGTTCAAAATGTAATAAAGGACACATAGGGTTTGGCTTGGGAGCCATGGTCATTTGGGAGTTGCTCGACTACTTAGGGAAACTCTCATTGTGCTCTTGGGCGTGGGCTTAATGTGTGATACTTAGAAAGTGAAGTTTCTATTTGTAATCTAGAATAGTTTCAATGCAATGGCCCTTTCTATGGATTTACATTGTTCATTCAAAAACCTGCAACGAGATTAATAAATGATTTGATAGAAGGTTCAAATGTATCGAATTTGAATCCTGTGATCTTTAATACTAAGTTTCTACTTGTTATCTAGAATAGTTTCAATGCAATGGCCCTTTCTATGGATTTACATTGTTCATTCAAAAACCTGCAACGAGATTAATAAATGACTTGATAGAAGGTTCAAATGTATCGAATTTGAATCCTGTGATCTATAATAGGTTGATCAGTGCCTATTCTTAGGATACAAAAATCTATGATATTGATTAATTGTTCTAACATATAAACAATTGAGTTGGCCCCTCATCATTTTTTCGATGATTTGGTGAAACCCAACTACACTCATCTATATCAGGGAACATTTGCAAATAGATATGGGTGTGAGGCAAGTACTTCCCAAAGATTCTACTTCCAATTAAATTATCACTAGAGCCCTGAGCTAAGAGTTGAAGCCCTCGTCTATCACCAAAGTTATCTTCAAAGTTCAAACCATTCAAAAGTTGGGCCTTGGGCCTTACTTGACTACAAGACTTCAATATTTCGTCAAAATCAAATTTTCCAATTAAAATCACTAATTACAATGAAAAATACATAATAGCACATTCTCAAAAGTTGCAACATTTAAAATTAGTGAAATAAAAGTAAATCCTGACATAGGTCTTTAGATGCAGAGCTGTAGGCTGCAACAAATTACATACATTGAATCTCGAGTGGTGGGTGGGATCACAGACCTTGGACTTTAGTGGGTTGTGGTAAAATGCAAGAAGCTACGAAATCTTGATCTCTCTTACTTATAGACCTCTGTCCTTGACAACATTTAATCTTATGTTTTTAGTGTTATTTACTATGCCTTGGGAGTGTTGTCATATGTACCTTAAATTTTTTGTGTGCATGTTAAAGAGAGGCAATTCGATGCAGATGCAATATGAAGATACTTTGCTTTCAAGTGGTGACCTACGTTTGAAAGCACAATTCTTTGGTGTTACTATGGATGGTAAACGCTATTAGAAATCCTTCATACTCTAATAAATTTAACACCTACTCATTCTACTTATACTTACTACTACTTTTAATACTTTAAAATACTACTTTTAATACTTTCTATTCTAAAGGCGCATACTATCTCTAGGAATTTCCTTTTGGGTTTCTCATATCTATATAAAAAGGCATAACCCTTATTGTTCCTCTGTGTAATTTATCTTTCCTATTCCTCAAACTTTCTATCATATACTAATCCTTTATTTATTCCCTTCTTCCTTGCTAATCCTTTATTTATTCCCTTCTCCTAAGGAAGAAGGAGGAATACCAAGTAATAAAATATAGTCTAACACAAAGAATCATCCTTTCATATCAAAGAGCCTTCTACTATATAAGGTAGAAAGAGAAAAAGATAATGACAACTCTATCAAGTAGGTGTTCTTGTTTCTACTCTAATAAATAGATTAAGTGTTCCTTTATCTAAGATGTTCTTGTTTCTCCTCTAATAAACAGATTAAGTGTACCATATCTTGATCCCTAACTTCGATTTTGGGGAGGAGATCAATTCAAGCCTGGGCTCACTGAAAAATTCATCTTCTGTGGAAAGCCCTAATTTTCGGCAGTAGTGTTGGGTCCAAAACTAAAATACCTCAAAATTGGATTCTGCTTCGACAAAAAGATGCGCCCTAGGGAGGAGAGTTATTCCAACCTTCTTTTGTTGAAAATATGTGGAGAGAGATCCACAAAGTAGGAAGCCCTAGTTCCCGTAGCTGTACAGTGTCTTCTTCTCAGATTAGCTTTGATACCATGTCAGTTTTTATCATTCAAGCTAGCATTATGTTAGGATCTTTAACTGAGAGAACAACAAGTACAACAATCAAACACAAGAGACAATGAACACAGTTTTGTTCCTCAGGGAAACCATAAATGGAGAAAACCCCACAACTTCCTCAGAGATATAATCAGCACCAAAAGCCCCAAAATAGTAAGATGATCTCCCGACAGCAATAACCTCTTTCTTCCTTGCCCCAGTGTCTTTCTCTTCCTCAGCTATGTGCTGCAACTGAGTGTGTACTAAATAGAGAGGCTAGCTCTCTATTTATACTAATTCTCGACATGACTAAACCCTACTAGGGCCGACCTCTCTAGGAGAGTCTAATAACCCTAGTGCCCCGAAACTGGGGGGACTTTAACCCTTGATCAATATGAGGGTTACCCACAATAACTTGACATGACTTGTTTACATTATAGATCCTCCTAATCAGAACATCGAGGCATGACATGACTCAATTACATTACAAATACATCTCGAAATAAACATCGGGTTACAATACATAAGAAATACAAGCGAATACATTCCAAAGTTACATATTCATCAATAGGGGTCTCGTGTCGCCTTCTTAGTGGTTTGCTTTATGCTTTTAGTTTCTTTTACTTTTAGTTAGTTTAGTTTTCTTTCAAAGTTTCATTTACATTTGCAGAGTAACGAACACTAACTTGAAATTTTATTGCCGTAGTAATTTGTCTCACAGATTTCTTTGATTTTTCTTGCAACACAAGCACACAATCCGTCCTAACGGGTTGTATTCCTTCTGCAAGTAGTTTTAGTTTGTACTTTTCTTTACAAATTGAAACAAACATTTTCCTCCTCTGTGTATGCTCTACCCCTCGCAGCTTTGTCTGACTCTTGGGGATATCAAAAGTGGAAGTGTGCATTAATTAATTACTCACATTTAATTTAATCAACTCACATTAATAAAATTAACATCCCCTAAACATTACGAAAATCTGGCGTAAACGAGTTTGGTGAATAGTGGCCAAATTGTTCAAGGAAAGTGGGAACAACTAGAAAGTGACTATGGGGTCTTGTTAGGCTACATCCTTGTTGGTGTAGTGTTGAACACCCCCCCACGACTCCATCTAGGCCACATTTTCCTATGCGGAGCCACTTTTCCCAAAATCCGAACATATTCCCCGTACCATCTGGTATATCGGGAATCCCCTCTCTCCTTTAATCAATTCATATTTTAAATAATAAAATTAGCCAATAACACAATTGCAAAACTTTTACTTTACAACAACATTTTCTTTGACTCCACGGCACTGGTCTTTAATATTTATTATTTGCTTCATTCAGTTAAGCTATATTTTGTCGTGATTATTTTATTTCATATATGTTGTATAGTTGATTTAATTGTGCAATTGTCTTGATTAAATATGTTGTATCAATCAGCAGTTGTCTGGATTATTTTATTTTGGCTCAGCTAGTGAGGAAATCCCCCCAAGGGGCGCACCCTCTACTTGGCTAATGATGTATTGTATTGTTATATCATATGATTTGAAGTTGTAAAGAGGCCTAGGGTGAATTAAATCCCTAGTGACCCCCTCCTATGTATTTTCATGTCACATCTTATGTTATAATGTGACTATCACTCTAGAGAGGCGTCCTTGAGCAAAGTGCACCCCCTCTTTTGACTTGGTCACTTGATCCATGTATTGATCTTTGTATTGTTGATCTCCATCGTTCATGATGTTATAATCTCAACCATTGGATGCAAAAGTGAGTTAGGGTTTACGTCTCTCTCAAACTATTTAAGAGAGGTGACCCCCCCATTGTATAGAATGAGCTTTGGCACCAGAATTTGAATAAAGAGTTGTCTAGGATTACTTTCTGAGTCTAGTAAATGATTTGATGATTGGCTTTGCTACACTTCTGTACTGAGTTTTGTTCGGGATATATATTGCATTTTTTCCTTTACCCATTTCATCTGCAGGGAAGGAGGCACACTAGGGAAGAGGGCGCATCTGTGGGGAAACCCACCATTGCCCAGGATCTTGAGTGTCTGGATCAAGGAGTATTTATTTCTCTATGAATTTTTTTCCTATTATTTCCTTATTCTGTAGATCTCATTCAGTTTTCTTACCATTTGATTTTCTCTAGCTTAGCAGGTTGAAGGGTGTGCTTGGGTGATTGGTTGAGGCTCAACTACGTCAAGATTTTCTCCGAAAATACTCATTTGATCTAGAAAGCGGCATAGTTCATCATTTTCGAGGTCATCTACAACATCTATGTATGTCTCACAGGTAAAGTATCTCGTTTAATTTCTATATGCATTGGCCATAATTGCTTTCACTGAAAAAAATCGTCTTAGACTTAGGAAAAAATCACCGGACCAATTTGCAATGGGAAATTGAAAATTTGGTGATATGGGTTTTGTCCAATAAACTGAAAACCCCACTCTCCCTCCTTAGGCATTAGCATTGGACTCCTTTTCCCATCTCCAGGCACTGGTCTCAGGAAATAGAAAATGCTCCTCCTTAAACAGTCAGCCTGTTTCCCTCTGTTTTTGTTTTGGTTTCACTTGGAAATTTTTCATTGTCAAATCATTCATACAATTTAGTGTGAAACAAGCCATAATTTTCAATATCAACTGCGTCCTGGGGATTTCTCAATTATCAGCTTAAATCCCCCCAGGGTCGGGGTTTGATCATTTGAACCGGCACACTAAAATTCTAGATCTGATCTTCATAAGCCACATGATACTTTCACTTGAGTAACATTTCCAATCCAGAATAGCCACCCTACTCAAGTATACTTAATTTGTGGCTCATCCGTTTAATCTAGGGTTTCAGGCACTCACCTTACGTATTCTCTGTCAGGAGTTTGATCTAGTGATTTGTCTTAGATAATTCCTTTCAGGAACGATATGGGTCTCCCCCTTTGTCACTCAAGCTTCTCTAGTGGCATAAAGCGAAGGAATACCTAACAAACGTGACAACCATCCATCTTTTGGGTGTTAGGTTTTCGTAGGTCACGGATTTGATTTCCCATCCCCTTCGCCATCTTGTATCGAGGAAGCTACAAGATCTGTGATAACATTTTTGGTGCCGTTGCCGGGTAGGTAGAGGCTTACCTTGGTCCATCTTACGTACCTCCGATGTATGTGAATGCCTTTACCCTTTTATCCATTCATATCACATCTAGTTTTAAATCCATTGGTTGCATTTTCATTTTCATAAATCTGCACAATCACTATATTGTTTCTATCTCTCTCACGACATTTCATTTTGGTGAGCACAGCAATTCGTTCACCTGGCGACTCCACAACGTGACTCCCCTGAGGGACCTACCTGTTACCAACTTTTTTGTACCATAGTTGGGTTACCTGAGGAGCCGCTGGTTGACAGACTTGTTCAAATTTTGATTCTAGTGTATCATTTGATCCGTCTTCATGTCTAGCCAATATTGGCTAGCCAGTTTTTTATTTGAATAATTTTGACCATGGCCCCGCAAGGTTTGTAATAAAATGTGCTAGTAGGGTATTTTTTAGTGGTTCGGTCTCTTGAGACGTAGAATCTCAAATAAAGTATTCAAGGGAGTTTTTTTCCCCTGACAATTATGCTTTGCCTTCAGCTGAGTATAATTGATGAGGTTTTCTCCCGCTTCCTCCAAAGCTGGAATGCCCGATGTTGAATTATGGGCCTTGGGGGGTTATTAGAGAACAACTGAGTGTTATAAACCTACTAGGCATTATTTAGGTAGATCATGGTCATGTCCTAAGTCATCTAGACATATAAACAAAATTCGAAAAAACCTTTTTCGAACGGGGAAAATATTATTTTTTAAATTTTTTATTTTTTAATTACTTTTTCTAAGTTTTTTGGGTTAATTTTTCCATAAATTAAATGGAAAAAACGCGTTTGTAATAAGTCGGTCATCCGGACCCCAAATTCAGTGATTGAAGGCTCTAACCTTAAGCCAAAAATCATTTTTTATTGGCCAGCCAGTCAGAGCCAAATTTTGGATCATCAATCGGACACATAACGCCCTTTTTCTCAAAAAAGTCAGTTTTGAGGAAAAAAATGAATTTTTATTAAAAAATGATTATTTTGGAGAAAATTAAAACTCTCCAAATTAATCCAAATTCAGCGAAATAAAAGGCTAAATGACATCTCATCGAGCACTTATGATGTTTGGAGTTGTCATAACTCAGCTCCAGTCAGCATTAAGTGAGCAATTAATTTATTATCAGTTAGCCACTTTGTCATCTCCAGCTAAAGAATGAGATGGAGAGCACTCATTGGTCTGGTGATTTGATCGAGGTGAAGACTGAGGCTTACACCATCAGTGGGCCTCCCAAACCTAGCACAGGCTCCTACCAAACCTAAAAGGTGGTTTACCTACATCACCAGACGCCTCCTTCACAGCTCACGCCCCTCCTCAGCCTGGTTGCGCCTTCCACACGTGTGGGCTCAGTTGATGGTTGATTTCAGTGGTTAGGGTTGGAGTGGGGGCGCCTTGCCTTGGTGGAGGCCTCCCCTCACTCCCAGCTCTTTATTTTTAGGTTTGGGTTCTTTTTTTTGTGTCCAGGTCGGTTAGGTTATGTAATCTGGTTTTAGGGTTTTAGCACTCTCTCATTGTATAAATAGAGGCTCCTTTAGCTCTATTCGAGTGGATGATTGATGCAAAGAACCTCTGGTGAATTATTGTAATACTTGTTGCTCTTATGCAACCATTTTGAATAAAGAAAGGCTTTGGAGGCTCATGTGGTGTGGATTATGGATTCATGTGTTGTAATTAATGAGGTGATACAATTCTAATTTCTCCTTTGTTTGCTAATCTGTGGGTATTTTTAAATGCTTTAGAGGGCTTATATAAGCACATAAGAGTAGATATTTGTAGTTTCAAGTTATCTACTTACTTATTTACTTTCGGAAATCTATAAGAGCATTGTCTTATTCAGTTATATCTCATGCTTTTTTTATTTAGATTAGTAAATAGTACATGTTCTAATCCCCCTTTTTGGCAAGCATACAAGTCTTTTGATTGCAGATCACTCCATTGCACCGAGTAAAAGGTTGAGCTAAGTTGCATCTCCTTTTCTCGGAGTCAAGCACATGTTTCTAGCAGCTGCATACTAATTGAGATCTATGTGGCCTCAAAGATTCAAAGATCCAAGTGGTTCCATCTCTTATATTCACCCCTAAAAACAAAATCTTTCATTACCTTTATATTTGCAAGTAGTATCTTGATCTATAAAGTAAATATTTTGCATCTACTTGCTTCCATTTCTAGATCTAGGAAGTGTTCTTTCTCTTAGATCTAGTTAGTATTTGAAGCAGCACAAGGTTCCTATATTTTGCTCAAATGCTAGGAGTTTTTTTGTAGTATATTCTACTGTTTAACCCATCATTTTGTAGGTAAATAGCTCACTGGTTTTTTCTCTCTTTATGACAGGTTAAACGGGAAAACTTGTAATAAATCAAAGAAATAAGTTGCAAAAAGTCTTCCTTCTTCCTCTCCTTAATCCCCTTTCTACAGGTTACTTTGTTTTGCACTTTATTACCTCTTCTTCATCTCTGCTCTTTTTTTTCTCTCATTTACCACCTTATTTCTTCATTTTGGACAGCCCTAGTGTGCCCTAATCTTCTTTCATTTTTTGCCTCTTTTTGCCCTAGTTTTTGGGCCTTCTTCAACCTTGTTATTGGCCTTTTTTTTCCACTTTTTGTTCGTTGTCCTGTTTTGTAATTTTTATGACAGCCATTTGTTTTCTCTTTCGCTGCCCCGTTTTCTTCAATTTTTGTCCTCCTTTAGCTTCATAGTTGGCTGCTCTATTTCTCCATTTCTTTGGTTTTGACCTTCTCTTTGTTTTCTCGCCTTCTTTCCCTCATCTTCTTTTGCTTCAGCCCTCTTTTCCTTTGCTCTTTTGGCTCTCTTTCAAACTTCTTCTCTTTTCCCTTTTCACAGGTTTCGAAAAGATCTCCAAGTAAAAGTAAAAGCACTCTCCTTTTTACACAAGTCCTAATATCAGTAGAGTTGTTTTTCTTTCTTTTGAAAATTTCTTTCAAGGATTAAAATCCTTAAGGCATATTGTATAAATTTTAATAAAGATCTTGTGTTTGAGTGGGGTTTTTAAGTCCCCACTCTCATCCTCCCCCATTTGGGGAGGCTTGTGTTGTGTCTACTTGCGTATGCTTAGGTTAGATTTGCTTGTCTTCATCATTATTTGCATCTTATTCTTAGAATATTAATTGTTAATCCATCACTTCTAATTCTTTAATTAAGTTGATTACTCATTCAAAATTGTTTATCTTTCTAAGTAAATCAACTGCTTAAATCTATTGAATCACACCATAAGGTGGATCAAGAGTGCTCTCTGTCGGAGAGTTTAATCAACCACTTTCATCTTAATTGTTGTGTTTGTTTAATCAATTAACTCTTAAGTAATACTCTTGAACTTGCAGAAACACAAGTCAAGAGCACTCTCTATCGGGGAGCATCTTAGTATTTGCATCATCCTTGCATTAGTCTCATCTAAATTAAATAAGACTCTTGAACCTTCATCATAAGACAAGGTCAAGAGCGCTCTCTGTCGAAGAGTCTAATTAATTAACTTAATAAAACTTTCAACACACACACCCCATAATTAATTAACTTCGTTGATCATCCCTCACCTAGTATGCTCTACCGACTTTCGGGTTGGTGTCGTACTCAGAATGGTGAACGGACTTGCTAAGTTCGAACAAGAGTAACTTAATTAAAACTTTACCCCATAACCAACGCACCGGCATTGTTTCGTTTAAATATTGAGGCATGTGGGCAAATTCCAAGTGTCGACGCCGGGCAACCCAATCTGGGCATAGTTAGTTAAGTTATTGAACACTTAGTTGTGACCCCAGACAGGTCCATCATGTCTTTGAACGGAGCCACCGAAGGTATTTTTGGTTAGGATATCCAGCTACTGTAAGCAAGACCACTATTAAAAACTCTTAAAAACTACCAAGAGCATTTGCAAAACCTAGTACTCACTAGATTAATTCCTAGATTTTAGTTTCACGCATTTATTTGACTCCATAAGGAACTGGTCTTTTGTTATATTTGATTAATTTTCTATCTTGATCAACTGTCTATGGTCCATTTCAATTGATTATATTTGAATGCTCAAGTTATAAGTCTAGAATCTTTGCTTATCTGTGTGATCTCTTGTTAACAACGTGGATTGCTTTGATTAATCATCATCCCCTTAATATTAATCATTTAAAATCACAATAACTCCTAAACAACACCCATCCGCATCCAAAACTTAACTTAAACATTGATCCATAGAAAACTCTTTGTTAGGGACTACCCCCCTTGGCTTCGTTAGGAGTTAGCCTAAACGGAGGAGCTAGGAGTAGGTGACAGTACCTAGTTCTGTGCTTGCCCCTAAGGTCACACCTCTCCCACTTTCTCAAGTGAGGAGACAACTTTCAATTGATTTCTGCTGCTGGTGTGCAATCGGCGGACAACACTACCCACAAGTGTAACCTTCGAAGTTGAAATAACGTTGAAAGTGCGTTAACGTACATTCGTAATCATAACAAAAATCTTGAAGATCAATAATGTACATTCGTAATCATAACAAAAATATTAAAGATCAATCTTCGAATTTCTTTTGGAGGGTGGTTAATTCACCACGACAAGTCTTAGATGGCCCTCCCGAAGCTTATCAATCAAGTCTTGTTTTCATTCAACCTAATTCTCCATCTAATAGTTCGAATTCTCCCACTCCTTCGAATATTCCACCTAGAGTAGATGCTCTAATGGCTAACACCAATCCTCCCACAGGACCTAGGCGTTTCAGAAGCCAAGTCGGGCCATCCCCTTTCGATTTCTCACTGATTCAAGGTGCTCCTTATGACATGCCTGAGAAGTATTTTGATAAACTTCCCAAATTCAATGGTTCATCAACAATTCCTATCGAAGAGAACATTGAATCGGTGTGGAATTACATGGATGCATATGGGGCTGAAGCTGAAGATGTTTATATGGTTTCCCTCAAAGCATCATTGGAAGGAGATGCCTGGGGATGCTTTGATAGATTTCCCCCAGGATTGGTAGAGATGGGTATGATACCTTTACCAGAAAGCTCATAGAAAATTAGTCATCCAAGCCAGACAATAGGTTCTTGTTAAATCAAGTATTTGAGGCCAAGAAGAAAGAAAACGAGACCATCCATGAATTTAATGTAAGATTCAACAAATTGGTCTCTAATGTTTTCCAATATTTAAGACCAATAGATCAAGCTATCCTCATAATTCATTTAAATGCCTTTGAATGATGGTTTGGTCTGAACCTTAAGGAAAAGAGCCCAAATGTCCTTAACATTGCTCAAACCGGGGCGAAGAAAGCAGAAGCCAACATAGCCTCTATGGGAAAGAACAATTTTTTCGATGCAACGCTCCATCTTCTTCCCGTAGTGATCCAAAACCTAGAAGAGCTAAAGAACCTGTAGCTGAGGAAAAACCTACTCTAGAGGCAATGTTTGAAATGATGACGAACCTCTTACCACTTAAGTTGTGCTTGGTGGTTTTTCAAGCGAGCCAGTGAAGTGGAACAAGTATACTTGCTCATTCTTCAAGGTTTAGAAGTCCGCCAGCGTTTTCCTGGGAGTCTGTTCGAAGTTTTTTGTAACACATGTTCATACCCCCTTGGGGAAATTGTAAAAAATGTGCTAGCATGGTCAATTTTTATAAAAGGCTCGACATCCCAGACTTAAGCATCAAGCCGACTAGCCCAGAGTGTTTTTTCCCTTGGTTATTATTGGTTGTTGAACAAACGACTAATAATTTCTGAGTTTTTCACTCACACCTCCAAAGTTGGGGTAGTAGTCTTGGTGGTTAGGCCTTAGTAGATTATTAGAGCTTTCGTATATGTGTTTTTCAACGTGCTAGGCATTCAAATTGAGTCGTATGGACATGTGCTAGCCCCCCCTAGAATTTCGCCTAATTCTGAGATAACAAGTTTTTCCCGCAAAATTAGGCCATTTTTTTAATGGTTTAATTAAAAAATTTCAAAGTGTAATAAAAATCAAATACGGAGTTCGTTTTTGGCATGGGGATGCTCGTTTTCACACTCAAAGTGTCCTCTTTACCCTAGAGAACACTTTTCATATCATTCTGGCGACCGGAACACCCCGTGGAGCATTATTCAGCTAAAAGTGCATCAAGATGGTATTTTAATGCTAAATTACGACATTTTTGGCACTAAGGTCAAAAGTTTAAAAAGTAAAAATTCATTTTAAAAAGGTGTGGAGATGACATGGCAGGGGTCCCCATAAATCATGCGACCCTTTTTCCATGTGATAAGTTTAGAATTTGGTTAAAAAAAAGAGGTAGCGAATGGTTTTAAATTGTAAGTGACGTGAGCTTCAAGCCATGGTGGAAAGCGCTAACATCAAGTCTGTTATCCACTAATTTTGCACTTAGTGGATTTCCAGTGAGCCGCCAGTTATTGAACATGACGCATGTTCATTGACAGAGTTCAGAAGTTCAGTTTGTGCCAAAGTTAGCCATTTTTTGCTAGCCTTTTTTATTTTTTGTTGAAATGGCCATGCCCCATGGGGTTGTAATAAAGCGTGCTAGTAGGGGGGTCTTGAGTGGCTTGGTTCCCTTAGACTTCACAATCAAATAGGGTATTCCAATGAGTTTTTTCCTTTGTCGATTATTTCTTTGCCTATAGCCAAGTTATAATCGATGAGTTTTTCTCTTGCTACCTCCAAAGCTGGAATGCCCAAATTTGGTAGTTAGGCCTTGGGGGCTTATTAGAGTCCAACATTAAAATATGAATCCACTAAACACTATTGGTATGTTCTATGGTAATTTCCTAAGTCCCGGGATGCATTAAAACATTGTCTGGAAAAAAATTTCTCGGACGTCCCTGGATTTTTTTATTTTTATTTTTTTGACCATAGAGAAATAATTAAATTTTTCAATTAATTAAACCATTTTTCCTATGGTTTAATTGAAAATTTTCTAAATGTAATAATTAAGTGGCCTGGAGGTGGATTTTGGCAAATAAAGACTTGTTTTCTAAGCCAAAACACTCATTTAACCCCTAGACACACTTATCCTAAGTTTTAAGTGATTATTTATCTCTTAAGTGAAATTCTCTCCAAAATGACAAAAATTGAATAAAAAATTAGAAAAAAGGAAAAATATGGAGAAAAAACACATCCCTAAATCAATGGGAACTTGTCCCAAACATGTTCAAAGTTAACTAAGGATGATGTTGGGGCTAATTGGAGACCAAATCAAGATCAAATCAAGTCGATTCCAATCAAATCCATGAGGAGGCGAATTTCTCCTTAGAGGGGCACATTTAGCCATGATAGAGCTCACCTCTCGTTGTATATGTGTCACAGAAAGAGGCGGGGGTAACCTACCTTATGAGAGGTGTCATATACCACCTTTATTTCACTCTAGTTTGCCCCCTATCATCTCAAAAATCTCCAACACTTGGCAAATTCGCCCCCCTTGGGGTTTGCTCTTATTTTTCCTATTTAAGCGAGGCCTTCTTCCTCATTCCAAGAGGGAAGCAAGGAACCTCTGCTCATGTACTATTGTTGTTTATCTGAATAATATTGAGACTTTGGAGGTCCATTGGTGTTGATGTTCATGGTGAATGATGTATGCTCATTGCGGTAATATTGTTCTTGTTTGTTTATGTTTGGAGTAAATTGGTAATCGATCTAGCTTAGAGGGTTTTATTAAACACATGGGGTGATATTTGACGCTTCAATTTATTTACTGATATTTTGGCTTATTGAGATTCGAGAGTAGCATTTTTATTAAGTTATATTCATGCTCCTTTTGGTTTCCATTTGTTGAATATACTAGATTTGATCCTTTGTGCAAGTGTGAACAAGTTTTTTGCAGGTTACGACATTGGAGTAAGGGGAAGAGCTCAGTTGCATCACCCTCTTCTTCAGACCTTGAGGAGTCTACATGTTCTTGTGCCCATGAATTCCATGCCTTCGAATCTCAGAAAGATTCAAGCTTGAGCAAAGCTTTCTCTTCTTCCTCTTTCAAACTCAAAATTTCTCCTTCCGGTTACTTGTTAATGATGCTTAAGAGATATATTTATTCTTGCATGCTTATTTTTGGAATCTATATTTCTTTAAGTATTCAGATCTTATTAGTCTTCAAAGAATTACATCATTCAATTAGATCTAAGCTTGGAAAAATCGTGCTTTTACTTCAAAATTCTGAAAATTTTTCCCAAGTATAAAATTTTTCATTTTTTTTTTATTTTTTCATTGTATTTCCCATCGTTTTCTAACATTTCTTGTTCGCTGGTTTTTAGCAGGGTTGCGCGCAAAAGTGGGGTTTTGGAGTGACCAAGACCATCAAGGAGGCCTCAAAACAAGCCGACGGACACCCACTTTAATAAAGTTTCTTAATCCACCATTGTAAGCTCTTAGATCCAAGTTTATTGGACTAAGAAGCATTCCATTTTCGTCATAAAAGTTGTAAAAATTTAAATGAGAGCAGTGGTGTCACGTCCCCGGTTTTGACCCCGTTTGCATGATGTATATATTGTGATTAATCGTGGTGAGGAGCTCAAGGCAAAAGCCCCACCATCGATTTTGTTGTGTATGTTTCGGCAATGGGGATAATTGCCGATGGTATGTCGTGCTATCCGGCACATTTTAATTCGGCATCATGTAACCCCGCACATCAATTAAAAATAAACTACAACCAGCTACGGCAGTGCAACGTTGAATGAAAAGGGCATGGTTCCAAAGGATAAGGGGTGGGGGATGTCAAACCTTGGTTATGGGGGAAAAACCCATGTTTTATTACCTTGTTGATTTGCCACCTTTTTGTCTCACCCAACCTTGTCAACCTCTTTAATGCTTCAGAGCTGGTGGTTGAGGAGATATGGCTGAGTGGTTGAGGGCAGTTATTGCCTTTGGGAGTGGGGTGGCAGGGCTGTCGGCTCCATACCCACATCCACACTCCACCCACGTCTGCCCATTCTTCTCCCTCACGCACTCTCCCTGGTCAGTTGACTCACTCACCACGATTTTGGGTCTGTTGGTTCCTCACGCACAGGTTTTGGACGAATTTGGTCTCACGCAGGCATTTTGTTCCTCTCCACGAGTGGCTGAGCACCCACTGACTGCAAATTTGCGTCCTCTCCATTACTGTGCATTCTCACGAAGAGGGATTGCTTCCCGTTTTTGTCTTCTCCACGTTTTTTGGTTGGCCGTAGTGCCCAATTCGTAGTGAGCCATTTTTCCTGCTGTGGTCTGTGTCTGAATTTCCCATGGCTGCTGGCTGAGTTTTTCGTATTGTGGACAGGGGATTGTTTTCATCATCCATTGGGAGTTGTGGCTGCTGAGGTACCCTGGTTTGGGTTGCAGCTG
>LPNX010319184.1:226515-345817 GCA_001517045.1 Pseudotsuga menziesii | reverse complement strand
GAGATAAGTGCTGCTGTTACTTCTCCTCTGCAACTATATACTGTATTATGTGAAAAGATGGACATGTTCAATGCTGGAAATGTATTTGTTTTGCTTCCGTTGTATGATTGAGTTGGCATCTGTGTATGCTTGTAAGCTTTAATTTCAGCATTTGATTTTCTGTTAATGTTCATGGGGCGGTTGCCCGGATGTGTATGATGTCCGTCGCGTTCTCCTTGTCTGTTGAGGGACGGGGACGTGACAAGTGGGGTAACCAGCACCCACATCCCATCTCCCCTGGGGGAATTTGCGTCTTGTCTCAATTTTCATGAGATTGTTTTTTCTAACCCCACCACTTCACACACTCATTTTTTAGTGCAAGGTGTATGCTTATTTCACATTTTCTGTTTAATTCAGTGTTTTATTTTTGCAAAAGTAACTTAGAGATAAAACTATTCTTCGTTGCCATGAATTATGCTCTCACCTCCACCCAAAGGCTTTTCCTACTAATGGAGGTTGATCAGAAAAGTGACGCATAAGTTTGGCTAGCATATTTCTTGCATTAGTAGTATTTTATTTCTCTCGTTTCCTAACTTGTTTAGTAAAATGAACCCAAAGACTCTTGAACTTCGCTGAAAAGCAAGTCAAGAGCGCTCTCTGTCGGAGAGTCTTTTCTTTCTTGTTTTAGCTTAACTATACTATTTTAACTTTCATATAAATCTCTTGAATCTCACATTAAGGCAGATCAAGAGTGCTCTCTGTCGAAGGGTTGTTACAATGGTTCTTCTTCACATCTAATTAAAATCGGAATAAACATTTGTGCTACATTGTGTATGCTCTACCCAGTTGGGATACCCAGAAGCAGTCATAGACTTTTCCAATTCTCACATTTTAATCCAAGTCACCCTAATAAAAGTAACCACCCAACAAAGATAAGTGAAATCCGGCACTTCGGTTAGATTCTGTGTGGGAAAATTCCGCCTAGGGACGCTGTAAACACTGTACTTAGATCTTGGGGGCACCGTTAGGTTACATCCCTGGTTGGTGTAGTGTTGAACACGCCCTTGGGACTTTGGCAGCCAACATGTCCTTGTACGGAGCCACCAAAGCCTAAATTCCAGACATATCTCTAGTACCGCAAGGTATATCTTGGATATCCCCTTTCCCTGAAATAATCAACTCACATTTAAAAACTTACATTAAAACGTACCAAGAAGCACTTGCAAAACAATCTCTTGCACCCTATTTGGCACTGGTCTTCAATTTAATTTGCTTATTATCTGTCTAAAGCATTGCTAGTTATCTTCTTTTCGTATAATGAATGCTTTGCTTTTAATATGCAATTATTATGTGATTGATTATCTTTAATTCTATTTGCAAGTGTTTACTGGGATTTTATTATAAGTTTATTCACCAAAAAACTCCTAAACAACACCCATCCGCATCATACACTAAAAACCGTTAAAACACAAATAACCTTAGTAACTTTCCATAGGGACTACCCCCTTTGGCTTCATTAGGAGTTAGCCTAAATGGAGGAGCTGGGATCAAGTGACAGCACCTAGCTCTTTGCTTGGCCCCAAGGCCACACCTTTCCCACTTGGGAAACAACAGTCCAAAAGATTTATGTTCACGGTGTGCATTCGACGGACAACAAAGTCGAAGCTTGCATTTGCATAGGTGGTGGACTCCCCTTTCACATGAAATTTTTTTAAACTTTGGTTTATGTTAAAACCTTGGTTTATTTCTTGAGTGGCTAGCACATGCGATATACAATGACATCACCCTCAACTCTCTTCACGTCACTTGAAACTCGCATGAGGGGGTAGGATGGGTGGACCCCATTCAACGTTGAAGATTTGGTACATTTAAACTTTATTTTTTTATGCTAGCGCATATCATGTAAATGACATCACCCACCTCACACATCAACCATGGAAGCTCATGCATGAGGGAATGAAGGACGCCATTTTGGAGTTAAGTGGTTGGTAGGTGAAAGGTGTCAACCACCTCTTCAGTTCCACCTCAGTTGAACTCAGTGTGACTCCTCTTCAACTAAGTCCAAGCTAAGTTCAACTCAGTGTGACTCCTCTTCAACTAAGTCCAAGCTTAGTTCAACTCAGATGCACTCTGGGTTTATCTTCAGTGTTGGTAGCCCCCTAGGGGCTTTCTCTGGCTATAAATAAAGTAGCCTTTCTCTCTTCCAAGCTAGTTAGAGCAGTGGGAAAAAGGCTTGCTATTGTTGTAATATTGTATTGATCATTCATTGTTGGAATAAAAGAGAAACTTTGGAGGCTAAATTGTGGAGTGCTTTCATGTGTGGATTACCATTATCATGTTGCTTTTGAGATGAACTGCTATTTTTTCAAGTTTTTGCTATCAACTTTTGTCTTCATGAATGATTCTTTGAATCATAGGAATAAATCATTATAAGTAAGGTTACTTACTTTTATTTTGTTATGTATGCTTAAATGGGTTAATATTTACATGTTAAATAAGATTATTTCTCATGTTATGTTATTTATTTTTGCATATCTATCTTCAGATCTAATGAGTTTGTGGGCAAAATTTGTCTTCTAGCTTTCAGGCTTGTCGTGATTGGAAGAGTTGTGTTTCAAGTTTTATTCCACTGATTTTCCAACGAAATTGTGAAGATTTTGTCCATCTGTGCTTCACTAACAAGTTTCTTTGGCAGATCTATTCCAGCAACAAGCACTCTTTCTCCTCTTCCTCCTTCAAAATTAAAATTGCTTATCTTGCTTACCGTTTATTATCATATTTCTTAAATTTATCTTGAAAATTAAAATCGTTCATAGATTTGATTAATAAGATCTCATTAGCTTAGATCTCGATTCTCAGTTATTGCATGCAAAATTTCCATTTTTTTTATTAAAGAGATCTAGCTTAGATCACCTTTTTGCAAGCACTTCAAGGAAAATATTTAGATTGTTAAGGGTAGTCTTTTTTAAGGTTTTAAAAGAGATAAATTTAGCATCTAAGTGCATGTTGTATTGGCTTCCCAAAAGGCTATCCAAGATCCCAAGGAAAGCTTGCTTTTCTTGGTTATTTTACTGCATTTTTCAAAAATATAACTTAGTATTTTTTTGGGGTAATTTTTTGGTTTGTCCAAAGACACTTCTAAATTGTTTTTGGGCACTTTTTACTGACTTTTTCTTGCTGGTTTTTAGCAGGAAAGGAGAAGGAAACTATGCCCGAAAATACACTTTTTGGCCATCTAGAGCTTCCTAGGGTGCCCCCTACCTCCAGGTTTCTTTTTCTAGCTTTTTATAAGCATTTGGATCCCAGATAACAAGGACCAAATTGCACTTCTACCAAGAGTTGTAACCACAATAAATAAGAAAGATCTCAAGCAGGCTCTTACGAGCCCACTCCCCATTCCCCCAGGGGGGATTCGCGTCTTTGTCCCATTTGTGCACTTTTTTGGTTTTTTTCGTGCTTTGCTTTAGTTTAGTTTTCTATTTATTTATAGGATAGTATACTTTGTTAGATGTTGCAAGCTTGATCATTTTGTTCCGTACTTCATTTATCAAAGTAATACTACTACTTACCCCATGACTTCCTAAGTCACCCGAAAGGGCAAAGAGATGCGTGGTAAGATTAATTAGATAACCTGCTTTGTCTTTTTTGAATTTTAAGTTTGATTTCACTTTAAAACATAATAAAATCTACCCCTCATTGATTCCCCGATTGGGGTTCACTTGAACCGAAAGAGACTCTTGGAGGCCACTTTTTTCCTTTTTAACAAATGAAACAAATAGTTAGTTAGACTTCGTTGTGTATACTCTTTACGGCTGCGGTTCGACCGAATAGTTAGTTGCATCAAAATCAACATGGATGACTAGATTAATTAGTTTTCACATCTCAAATTAACCTCCCCATGCGAAAATCCAATGCCTCGATTTGATCTGTTGCAGTAGAAAAATCCACAAAGGAAGCGGGAACAACTAGGCAGTGACCTCGAGAAACCGTTAGGCTACACCCTTGTTGGTGTAGTTTTGAACACGTCTCAGAGACTCCAACCAGCCCACATAATCCTTGCGAGGAGCCGCATCGAATAAAGGTTTTGGACATACTCCTCGTACCTTTGAGTATATTTGGATTTCCCTTCCCCTTAAGTTAATCAACTCATCTCCATATTAATTTAAAATTGACCAAGAGCACTTGCAACATATTTTCTTTCGGCAATACAACACTCTTTATCTATGGACTCCATTTTTTGCATTGGTTTTACATTATACAATCATATGTTTCTGTGTGCTTTACATATCATGTGTTAATCTATATGTTGTTGTGCATCAATAATTTACGTTGCAATATCTTGTTCAAATGTTTATTTTTTATTAAAACTCCTAAACAACTAAAATCATCATCACTAATCCTTAATAGCCTTAGCAACTAAATAGGCTCTACCCCCCTTGGCTTCATAAGGAGTTGGCCTAAATGGAGGAGTCAAGAACAAGGTGACATCCTTGACTCGAGACTTTCCCCCAAGGACACACTGAGTGGCTCGAAGATTTCTGCCATGTTCCCCCCTAGGTGTGTGAAAGGAGGCAACATAACCTCACATTGTTCACTAAAGACATAGAAAAAACTAGGGAAAATGAATGATACAAAAATTCCTATGACCTAAGACCTTATTGGAATAAACAGATAGGGCCTGTAGAAGACAACAATAGACAAATCCCTAGGAGAAATGAGAAAAACAAGAACGTGAACTTATGTGATAAACCTGAATAAGAGCCTGAAGTCTTTGACCTTGACGATCAAGGCATAAACTTAGTTGAAGACTTCACTGATGAGGAGGATTTTCGTAGAATCTTGCCAGAAGAAGAAGATTGGGAAGAAGAAGAAGAATTGGTGTGCACAATAACACAACCCACTACTCAAGTTTACCAACATAGAAACAAAGAACAAGACATTACACCTTTCCTAGACAAGCATCTAATTTTAAAAGAGGAAGAATTGGAAGAACATGATCTTTGCGACTATGACTTAGGATTGACATAGAGCAAGAATTGCATAAAGTCATGCAGAATGTATCCCTAAGTGAATTAGTAAAGTTGCCATCAGTCAAAGATTAAGTTCAACAATTTTTCGATGATATCCCAGTGGCAAATGTTTCCGAGATTGTTTATGAATCTTGCCACATCCGAAGTGTTAGAGGTCAAGAAGTAGAGGTAGATCCTCCTATTCAGATTCACACTATTGTTTATGAGAGAAAGAGTGGAGGAAAGCCTCCTTTCTATCTCACATTGCAAATCAACAACCTTTCTCCATAACTGCATGTTAGGCTCTTGAGTCGCGATGAATGTTATGCCTTTGAGCATTATGAAAAAAATGGGATTAGAAGTCACTTGTCCATATGGAAACGTTTGTGTAATTGATTCTAGGAGGGTCCAAGCATACGGCTTGATCAAAAACTTGAAGGCTGACTTGTTTGCTTGCCATGATTTAAATACGATCATGGATGTAGTAGTGATTGATCTTCCTCCTTTGTATGGCATATTGCTATCTAGGAAATGGGCTGCTGGGTTAGGTGGATACTTGATGATGGATTTATCATACGCCTGCATACTCAATTCCGACGGGAATTTGATTAGAATTTGTAGGGAGTCGTTCATTGATGGATATCTTGAGACATACGAAGATGGGTTGAAGAATACTTATGGGAAAGGCACCCTGGGTGTTGAAAGAATAAACATGACAAGAAAAGACAATGACTATATGCTTGTTTTCTTTATGGGGGTAGGTAGTTCTGATTCTGAGGATGAAGATGATGTTAGGGTTAGACAGGAGCTTATTCATCAGCAATTGAGAGAGGAAATTATGGATAGTAATGTTGAACATTTTTTTGATCCCCCTAATCATTTATCTATTGAAGCCCCTGAACCAACCTTTCATGATCAAACCTTCTCTGTAGCTAATAATATACCTAATTCTCTGACAAGAAGAATTCACCACCCTATCCAAGAGATTAGGCAAGATCTGAGAGATAACCTGAGACAAGAAATGACAAATCTTATTAATCGAAGTTGGGAGGAGGATGTTCTCATTAACGATTCTTTCAGGGAGGAATTTTCCCTGAATAATTTGCTTACTTTTCAAGATGACATTTCCTCCCATGTAATTGAAAACGAAAACGAAGCTCCTTCTAGCAATCAATCTAAAGTTATTAATCAACATAAGCCGCCAGACTAAGGAGCAAATTTGAGTAATTTTCGCTACCCTTCACCTTCTCATTTTCCACGTTTTTTGTTACCTCCTAAGAGGCCTCTAAAAGAACAAAATGATACATCTCACATTCCTATTATACATTCGACCTCTTTAGAAGAAGAAGTAGAGAGAAATCTATCTAAAGCCTCTCGGAAGAGAAAACTACCTATGCCTCATGGGGAAGGTTCTAGTAAGCAAGCAATCCATTCTAATACCATTTCTCCCCTTGAAACAAATATTGATGAAGTATTCCGGGACTTTTGGACTGTGGGGGAAACAGTTAAAGAAGTAGTGTTGGCACACCCATAGGAGGTTGAGAGAGAGCCCGACATACCTAGAAGAGAAGAGAGATCTTGGTTGGAAGAATTGCCATTCCTATAAACGAGGGTCCTCCACGTTTCAATGCTATACCTACAAAAAGTAGGACAATGCCATTTCCCCATACCAGAGGCAACACTGATGCCTCCATAATACCTTCCTGCGATATTCCAGTTGTGTCTTCATCCATTAACCGATGTAGGTATTCCTATGGTGATAAGGTGATTGTTGAGAATTGTGCATTTAATCATATCTCGAGACAATCAGAAAACCTTTGGATGGGACCGCTAACGGTAGAATGATTTGAAGGTAATATGTATTTTTTATCTACTGAAGATGGTCACAATTTCAAAATTCCTGTAAATCAAGTTTATTTAAGGGACTATGTCCCTGGTGTTACCGACTAGGCTGCACCTAGTTGGAATTTCAGTGAGCCGCTAATGATGAACAAGACACTTGTTCTTATTCGGAGTTCAGAAGTCCTTTCAGGCCTTCATGGTCGTTTTATTTTTTGTAACACATGTTCATACCCCCTTGGGGAAATTGTAAAAAATGTCCTAGCATTTAATTTTTTATAAAAGACTCGGCTTCCTGGATTTGAGCATCAAGCCGACTAGCCCAGAGTGTTTTTTCCCTTGGTTATTATTGGTTGTTGAACAAACGACTAATAATTTTTGAGTTTTTCACTCACACCTCCAAAGCTGGGGTAGTCATCTTAGTGTTTCGGCCTTAGGAGGTTATTAGAGCCTTTGTGTCAGTGTTTTTCAACATGCTAGGCATTCATTTTCAGTCGTATGGACATGTACTATGTCACCCTAGAGTTTCGTCGAATTCTGAGAAAAATAAAAATTTTCCATTTTTTAAGCCATTTTTTAATGGTTTAATTAAAAAACTTCAAAATGTAATAAAAGTCAGATACGGAGTTCGTTTCTGACGTGGGGACACTCGTTTTCACACCCGGAGTATCCACTTATCCAAGGGACCACTTTCTACATCAGTCGGGGAGTCGGAGCCCCCCGTGAGGCATTATTTGGCTAAAAATACATCAAGATTGCATTTTAATGCAAAGTATGGACAAATTGGCACTATGGTCAAAAGTTAAAGTCAAAAATATTAAAATATTTATGGATGGGATGACATGGCATGGTACCCCATAGTCCTGCCATCTTTCTCTTCATGTTTTAACTTAAGTTTTAAGTTATGGTGAAGGGTAGTAAATAAATATGGAGAGGTGACGCCAACCTCAAAGTGGTGGTCACGCTAGTGGTGAGCATGGTTGCACTAGCCAAGGAGTGGCCCCCACCTTATGTCCACACCATTTAAAATAAAATAAAAACATAAGTGTTGGTTTTAAGTTATGATAGCAAGTAACTATAAGGATCATCGTAAATGGTGTGGAGGGTGACGTCAAACCCATGTGGTGGTAGCGAATCAACAAAGGTGGAGCCCTCTTTACAAGTGAAGCTACAAAAAACTTTGGTGATTCATCTAAACAGATATACCACGTGACTCTTTTGAGGATCAAGCGAATCACTTCATGATTGGGAAATCGCCCACCATCTCAAAACGCATGATTTTACAGCATTCAAATCATGACCAGTGGTTTAGGTGGAATTACACGTTGGAAGGAAAATAAGTGTGAGGGCGAGTATTCCCTTTTAGTTAGCAACTAGATTGAAACTGGTTGCGACTCCACCCAGCTCGAGAAAGCATCTTTCCCTTCACACTTCACGCTGGAGATATGTGGCATCCACTCGACTGAAGAGTTGGAAATTAGGTGAGGGCACAAATTAGGTGAGGGCACATCTCTCTTGAGAGATGTGGCACCCTCTCTTTAGAAACCTCTCAATCACATCCCACAAATCACTCTATCAACTGAACTTCTTCTGCCAGTGTTGGTGGTGCCCCCGGGCTTGTATTTGCTATAAATAAAGCTTGCTCAATTCTGTTGTGAAGATGAAATTTTTTGAAGCTGCATACAATCTGTTGAATGAAATGACAGAGTTGGATATACAACCAACATCACAATTATACAATATGGCTGGATATTTCCGAGAGAACAATATTTGGAGGGGATTGGCAGTTCTCAAACAAATGAAGAATGCAGATGTAAAACCAGGATGTAGATACATACTCTTACTTGATATATTATGCTACAAGTGAGAAGGTGGCTGTAAAGTTTCCGAAGCATTTTATTGGGTCCCTTGGGAAGCAAGGTGAATTCGCTGAAATGTTTCAGGTGCTTCATGAGTACAAAGATAAAGAAGAATGGTGCTACGCTTGCAGTTTTACATTCATTTCCTTTATTTAAGCATAAGCAGATTAGCTCTGCCATTGACCTCCTTCGGCAACTGAAGGATATGGACAGATTTCTGAATCAAATTTGGAGGATGGCTTGTCTTTACTCCAAGCAATGAGGACAGATCTTAAACCATCACGAATTGGGACTATGGTAGACAATTGGGCCAGAACTCAGCTGATAGAGCACGCCTAGTGGAAGCGGAATTCCTGTAGAGATTGTCACGACGCCGAGCAGCTTGGTGTTGTTGTTGATTGGCGTATAAACTCATCTAGCTACGAGGAATTGCACGCTGAGTGCATTGGCATCCATCCGCGGAAGTTTTAATGGAGCAACTCACGGGCAGAGTCCACGTTCCCACGATCTCGCTGGCAACCAAGTCGCGAATTACTGAGATATGCTAAGGATCCGATTCGCCAGAAAGCCGTGAACCATTCTCATCATCGCCGTCAGTTGCAATTTGGGCTGTGACTTATGCCGTGTATCTTGGCCGCCATACGTTTAGCTACGAGCTGAGAGATGCCTTAAAGAGTTTATTCCTCATCGATGGAGCTCCACGTCTCTGCTTACAGGCGTGGTATGCCTTCACTTGGAGTTTCGAAACAGCACCTATCCACCGAGTATGCCTTCTCTTCATTAAGGCCGCAGATTGCGTTGGAAAGCAGCTTCAGGAATCACGGAACCCGTTCTCTTCACGTTGGTAGAAACCGTGGTTTATGCGCCAACAAGTCGATGATTAAACCCAATTCAAGGCTCGACGTTTTGAGGAAGATAGGAGTATGGAACGGAGTGCGTCAAACTTCCGAACTATCATGCTCAGCTTTCAACAGCTTTACGATTTGGTTCAGATATAACTGGTACTCCACATCAGCCCAGGGGACGGTCACTTTTTCAGAAGAAAAAATACCAGTCTGCGGGAATATTTAGAGGATTAGGGGACGGTCACTTAAACTTACAGACATGGGCGTGTTTTTATCATATGTTAGTTGATCCGATTGCAAAATCGTGGAACCCATCCCAATTATCTCTGAAGCCAAGCAATTCAGGACCCACCTTTTTTTTATTATTTTGACAGCCAAATCAAGTCGCCGAGTCGGCTGAAATGCTAGGCCCGAGTTTAGTGACAGCTGATGCATTTTTTTTCCTTCATTTCTTCCATGTGGCAGCTGCAGTCCTTCAAAGATCCACGCATCATATTTTTTTAGTGTCAGGTGTCTGCTTGGAGTCATTTTCAGGTGCAGTCGACTATGGTTTTGGGCATATTATGCTTTACGAACATGCAACGAGAAGAAAGTGGGAGTTAAACTTTATTAAAGTATAGTTGTGTCAGCGATTCCATAGAGATCAAAGTGAATCTGGGAATCACTTTCTCTATTTTTTCCTCACTTGTTATTTGTTATTTTATTATTATTTTTTTCTTTTTATTTAAGAGCATTTCCTTTTTGGCCTAAAAAGAGAATAGTCTCTTTCAATGTAAGGATGGAATCTTTGGGCTCCGAGGATTTTTTCCCAGAGTTAATAAAGAAAAAAATATCATGTTGAGTTTTTGGAATATGAACCTTAAAAAATTATAAATGGGAGATTTTTCAAAAAGCATTGTATTTAAGTTGAATAAAACAATGACTTTTACTCCATTGTAATCCTAATTCCGAGTCAACATTCTTATTACATTGAATACAAGTTAATCCTAATTAAATTCTTATTTACACAAAACAAATTTAATGACACAAATTTGAGATAAAAGTAAGGGATATTAAATGGTAGAATTTTCAAAAAGCTTTGTATTTAAGTTAAATAAAACAATCACTTTTACTACATTGTAATCCTAATTAAGGGATATTAAATGGGAGATTTTTCAAAAAGCTTTATATTTAAGTTAAATAAAACAATCACTTTTACTACATTGTAATCCTAATTCCCAGTCAACATTCTTATTACATTGAATACAAGTTAATCTTAATTAAATTCTTATTTACACAAAAAAATTTAATGACACAAATTTGAGATAAAAGTAAGCAATATTAAGAACATAACAATTAAAATAAAATAAAATGATAACAACTTGTAAACAGACTTATCTCTAAAATAATTTGATTTGATGTTGAAAATCATCGAAATTAATAATGACACGTATACAAATCGACATTTACAAATAGTGTAATTGAGGGCCTGGATTTAAAAAGCTTGCAATGTTGATGAAAAGGTCACATAAATATTTTGAAATATAGTTGGATTTTTTGCTTTTATTAAGCTGGTACAAGAGTCTCACGAAAAATGATCTACATACTAATCGTATGGCTAGAACTTTAGAAGAAATACGCATTGAAGTCTAAAAGTTGCATCATAAATATGAAGTTATTAGCTTTAGAAGCAATAAGCACCGAAGGAAAATTTACATCACACATATGAAGATATAAAATATAAAGTAATAGTGAAAAGATCCTATGCGTTTTAATGCCAATTCAACCCCTTAAGAAGAAAACGACAAAGCACAAAATGCCTTTGGGACTAACTCGTAGTGAAATTAGGTTGTGTTCTTTTGCATTGACTAAAATCTTATGGTCTCCTTAAGTGAGACAACAAAAGCGTTTCTGAAGAGAGGCAAAGGAGAGAAGAAGGCTACTCAACCAAATATCAATCACCGAACTGTTCACAGTGTCGTCTGAGGGGCCTTGCTATACAATCATAGAATGAATTCTAGCCGAGTCTTTGTCTTTGTACTCTACATTGATATTTAATGGGCTAATGAAATGACCAATAGTTCTATTTCTAGCTTTGAAAGTTGTTGATGAATATGTAAATTTGCATGCTACTCTAATTTGCAAGCTACCTTTGCAAATTGATGTGTATCTGTTTAAAATTGTGCATAAAAAGTGTAAACTCACAGTTACCTACATAGAACATTGAACAATTACATAATAGACTAAAACAAGATCATGAAATATTCACAATAATATACCCATATCGTAGATCCATCTAGACAAGCACTAACCACAAAACCCAAATCCAATGACCAAGAACCCGAACAAACTAAAAAAATAAAAAAACACAAAAACAAAGAACAAGTTCCTTTCTATTACCTTAACGGACCGCGTCCTCCTCGAAGCACACCTCGAAGTCAACGTCAACACTAGGTTGAGCCTCATTGAGGCCAGGGAAGAAAGCAAAGAAGTGGTGGTTATGGTAGGATCCAATTTGAAGACTCCTCCTCCCTATTGTAGAATGGCGATGAGCAACTTGATTTCCTTGCTCATCTGCTACAACTTGTTTGCGTTGATAAGTGGGATCCCCACCATGGTCTGGACAACAGGCCATGGTGGAAGAAGAGTCTCCCGTGGTCTCGTCGACAAGGCATTCCAAGTCGATCCTCTACTAGGTGGACTACACCAACTGATGTGCCCTCGGCCCTATCATAAGCAACCTAGAGTAGGTCCCCGTGTTGCTTAAGTTTTTCAAGTGTGGCATCTGTGGTGGGAATCTTTGCACCTGCTGAGGATTCACAGGCTTCCAAATCACACCGTCATTGCCATGAAAACCTGATATAGTGACTCCACTATGCTATCCATCATATCGTAATTCTGTGAACCTCACTTTTTTCTTTTAAATGCAATGTTGTAATGCCAAATTTTAGGCAACACAGTACATTAGGAAACATAAGCATTTTCCCTAGAGAGGCAACATAGCTTTTTTTTTAGAAAGGAAAAAGAGAGAAACGATACTTTGATACGTCCAGTGATTATGAAAATTTGAATTGGGAGTTCATGCTGGAAAACTAGGTTACCATAAGCTCTGAATTTTTATCACCAACAATTTTTATTAGTTTTAATAGAACAATGCCCAAGGTTTTCTTCATCATGCGGAAATAAACCAAACTATTACTGACCAGTGGCCATGTCCCACAACTATTTTATTACTACGTATAGCTGGAAGGAGGTACTAAAACTTATGATGGGTGAAAAAAGTAGTTGAACGTCAAATTGATGGGATACAAATATGTAAACTGGTAGATGATGACATTCTCAACTTGGATTTACATGTCAAATACGTCTTTAAAACCAAAAATCATTCTATAGGTCATCAATTTCCAGGCCTGGCCACGATCATTTCTGATCCTGCCTGGTTGGTGATGGGACGGGTAAGATAAACACATTTGTAATAACAATTGCAGTTTTTTTATCCGATGGGATGGTTAATATAGACATATTTGTAATGGAGTAGTCTAATGCTTTGACGATTTCATAGAGACAACAAAAAAATCTTATCACGAGGGAGACGGTTTGGGTGAGATTCAACGGTAATGAGTGGGGAATGTACATAAGTTTGCGTGTCAGTTTGCTACTCGTTCCTGCCCACGTGCTTTGTATTCCACGACTCTGACCCATCCAAAGTCAAATTGTGCAGAGACTTTGCAAGATGTAGCCATGATGAGGCCTAGAATTTCAATTTTTTAACCTGTCAAATAAAATTTGGTGTTTTTTCATTTTACATTTTATGAATATTCATATCGTCTATAAACCATTTCCTTTCCTTCCATTGAGCCTGAACTTAGCCTTGTTATTTTTATGACAAAGACTTGTCTTTTAAGAAAATATCATTTAGATAATTCATTAAAAAACAAAACCCATCTACTTGAACAATAATATATATGCTAACCTCAAACGCTCCATCAATCTTCCAAACTTTCTAAAAGATTGAACCTTTAAAAATTATAAAATGGATATTTTTCAAAAAGCTTTCTATTTAAGTTGAATAAAAAAATCACCTTTACTACATGTTAATTCTAATTACCACTCAACATTCCTATTACATTCCTAAGTTGAATAAAACAATTAAGTTGATTGCATGTTAATCTTAATTACCGGTTAACATTCTTATTACATTCCTATTTACACAATAAAAAATTAATGACAAATTTTAGATAAAAGCAAGAGATATTAGAAAAATAACAATAAAATAAAATAAAATGATAACATCTTGTAAAGAGACCTATATGTAAAATAACTTGATTTGATATTAAAAATCCCAGAACTTAATAATGACAGAGATAAACTGACATTTACAAACAGTTCAATTGAGGGCCTGGATTTAAAAGCTTGCAATGTTGATGAAAATGTCACAAAAATATTTTGAAATATTATTTGAACTTTATGCTTTTATCTTTGACATTGAATAGTGGTTGTTCCATTATTAAAAAAAACTTTAAAGCTGGTACAAGGTCTTCATAAATCTCACAAACAATGGGTAATCGTATGACTAGAACTTTAGAAGCAATAAGCATTGAAGCCTAAAAGTTGCATCACAAATATGAAGTTATTAGCTTTAGAAGCAATAAGCACTGAAGGAAAATTTGCATTACACATATGAAGATATAAAATATAAAGTAATAGTGAAAAGATCCTTTGTGTTTTAATGGAAATTCAACCCCTTAAGAAGAAAATGAGAAAGCATAAAATGCCCTTGGGATTAACTCATAGTGAAATTAGGTTGCGTTTTTTTACTTTGACTAAAATCTTATGGTTTCCTTAAGTGAGGCGACAAAAGCATTTCTAAAGAGAGGAAAAAGAGAGAAGAAGGCTACTCAACCAAGCATCAATCACCGAATTGTTCATAGTGTTGTTTGAGGGGCCTTACTATACAATCATAGGATGAATTCTAGTTGAGTATTTGTATTTGTACTCTACATTGACATTTAATGGGCTAATGAAATGACCAATAGCTCTACTTCCAGCTATGAAAGTTGTTGATGAATATGTAAATTTGCATGCTACTCTGATTTGCAAGCTACCTATGCAAATTGATGTGTATATGTTTAAAACTTTGCATAAAAAGTGTAAACTCATAGTTACCCACATAGAACATTGAACAATTACATAACAAACTAAAACAAGATTATGAAATATTCACAATAATAAACCCATATCGTAGATCCATCTAAACAAGCACTAACCACAAAACCCAAAGCCAATGACCAAGAACACGAAGCCAAACTTAAGAAATTAAAAAAAACACAAAAACAAAGAATAAGTTCCTTTCTATTACCTTAATGTACCGCGTCCTCCCCAAAGCACGCGTCGAAGTAGCCGTCGACACCAAGCTGAGCCTCATTGAAGCCAGGGAAGAAATCCAAGAAGTGGTGGCTGTGGCAGGATCCAAATTGAAGACTCCTCCTTCCTATTGTAGATTGGTGATAAGCAACTTGGTTTCCTTGCTCATATGCTACAACTTGTTTGTGTTGATAAGTGAAATTCCCACCATGGTCTGGCCGAATGGCCATGGTGGAAGAAGAGTCTCATGTGGCCTCGTCGATAAGGCACTCCAAGTTGATCTTCTGCTGGGTGGACTACACCAACTGATATTCCCTCAACCCTATCACAAGCAACCTGGAGTAGGTCCCCGTGTTTCTTAAGGTTTTCGAGTGTGGCGTCTGTGATGGGAATCTTGGCGCCCGCTGAGGATTCACAGGCTTCCAAATCACACCATTGTTGCCATGAAAACCTGATATAGTGACTCCACTATGCTATCCATCATACCATAATTCTGTGAACGTCACTTTTTTCTTTTAAATGCAATGCTGTAATGCCAAATTTTAGGCAACACAATACGTTAGGAAACATAAGCATTTTCTCTAGAGAGGCAGCATACTGTTTTTTTTTAAGGAAAAAGAGAGAAATGATAGTTTGATACATTCAGTGACTATGAAAATTTGAATTGGGAGTTCACGCGGAAAAACTAGGTAACCATAAGCTCCAAAATTTTATCACCAACAATTTTTATCAATTTTAATAGAACAATGCCCAAGGTTTTCTTCATCATGCAGAAATAAACCAAACTATTACTAGCCAGTGGCCATGTCCCACAACTATTTTATTACTATGTATAGATGGAAGGAGGTACTAAAATTTATGACGGGTGAAATTGACGGGATACAAATATGTAATATGGTAGATGGTGACGTTCTCAACTTGGATTTACATGTCAAATACGTCTTTAATACCAAAAATCATTCTATAGGTCATCAATTTCTAGGCCATGATCATTTGCTAATCCTCCCTAGCTCGTGAGGGGACGGGTAAGATAAACACATTTGTAATAACAGTTAGAGTTTTTTATCTGATGGGATGGTTAATATAGACATATTTGTAATGGAGTAGTCTAACGCTTCGGTGATTTCACCTGACATTAGACTATTTCGTTAAGGGTGCTCACGATCTCCAGATATGCCCCCTCCCTGTCTCGGGTGAGCCCTATTCACGAGTCCCAGAGGATCGTAGTCTTGATCCATGCCGATACGACGTCGCGTCTCCGCCTCAGCCTCAACGTCCTCCCCTCGCATTTACTCCTTTACTCATTGGTTGGTCACTCCTCCACCCTCCTCACTCTGCTCCCACTTTTCTCCCCATCTGCTGTGAACTGGACTCCCTCCAACATCCAACATCGCTCGGACCGCACTCTGTCGGAGCTACTACAAATCCAACATCACTCGGACCCCACTTTACCGGAGTTGCTGCAAATCCAACATCGCTCAGATCGTTGCGCCACCAGAGGTAAGCTCATGATTTATCGAACTTACTAGTATGCAAACATTATGCTTAAGAAGACCATGACCAAAACTTTAAGAAGACCATGACCTGCAGGTCTTAAGCATAGTGTTTAAGAAGACCATTCGGGGAATGTTTACAACAATTGATAATGGAATCTACCTCTATGTTCTTGAGATGCCACACGAGCTCCTATTTACCGCTAAAGATTCCAAAATTATAAAATCTCACTTGGTGGATTTTTCCTCTACCCTTTAACATGAAGTATATTGTTGACTTGCAGATGCTTCCAAAGCATCCTCTCCACCATCAAGCACCCACAAAAGTGAACTGTATTGTCACAGTAAAAGATATTTACGAGTGCAATGTGACCACCCAACAAATTTTCCACCCTGACCATTGAGTGAAATGAAACTCCACACTTATAATGTGTTTGTGTTCTCTTGGTGGGTTGGAAGGTATTAATGTGTCCATGTTCTCTCAGTGGCTTAAAATATATGCACTGCCCATGTAGTGATAACAAGGGGACAAATCCAGTGATGCAAGGCATGCACCAAAACACCCTCCCTTTAAATGTGAATCCAAGCTCTCTTGAGAATGGGTGAGTTCAGAACACTAAAAGACCCTACCCAACAATCTAAAGCTACAAGCCAAAGAGATGAACATACATAGTAGCACAAAATAGAATCTGGAATGGTTAAGATAACATCATAATGGAAAAAATGAGTTCAGAAAATGAACCTGGCCTAGATTTTCCAGCTTGTGTTGCACAGATTTCTTGTGAAAAACCCACAATGTTGTTAACATTCTTTTTAACTGAATCAGAAAACAAGACCTAAAAGCATTCAAATTGAAAATGAGCTTGACAGTTAATAAAAAGTTCATAAGAAATCATCAAGATGACCATTACTAGATAATACGTTTATGAGCTTTATCTTTTGTGCAAAATTTGTGCCGCTCTGCCCTCCAAAATTCTCTGCACATATTCTCACGGCTGCTAGGACATGTTTCTTCCCACTTCTACCATCGCACTTTTTTCTTAAAAAACGTCTTCTCTCCTTACTACAAATCGAACTACTTTTCCAGGGCACATTTTCTTTTGCTCAAAAGACTTTTGTTTGACTGCTAAGATCTCTTCTCTACTGTGAATGGTTTCAGGTTTATCTATTGTCTAATAAATATGCTTTTCTCATGTTTTTTGCTACATGGATTTATGAGTTAAAAATGTAATGTAAGCAAAAGTTTGAAAGATTTGTTCGAAAATCAGGAAAAGCTCTTTCTTCTAGCGTTCATCTTATTTAGGATTCTGGACGACAATTGTCTACATGAATTCAAGTCTGCTCTATATGTACACAATCAAGTCTGCCACGAATATCATGGATGATTATGTTTCTTTGTGAGTTTGTAGATGGATATCCTTCATCTCATTGAGTTTTCTAACCAGTATTATTAAGTCATCAGTTGTTATAGACATTGGGTATTGTTATACAGTCTTATTAAATCATTAGCTGTTATAAAAGGAAAATGAAATCCACGGCCATGCTGATGATTTGTTTGAATTTTTAAATGGTGCACAAGGCCACATGCCATGAAAACTCATTCAATAATAAAGTTACATATATTTTCTTAGAAAGGCCTTCCATTGAAATCTTCTTGAGTTGAATATTATTAAGTTTCTTAACACTATGATATTACAAACAAAATGCATTATTGTTATCAATTTTTTTACCAAATATTTCATCCGTCAAAAGAAACCTTAGGCAATATTTAACTTCACATAATTAAAACGGTCAAGGTCCTTAAAAAGTGTACTATGCAATTGTGAGATATGTGAACGTGTTGTCAAGGTAAACTACCACAAGTTAGTCTAACTAGATGTTTCTTTATCCAGTTGTTAGTCTGAACTTGTGAGCAAGTCCAATAACAGTCAATCCGCAACTAGTCTTCGAGCAGAAACCACCGATTTCTAGGTAGTTGTGCAAATCATCAAAGCTTCCACTGTGAAGGGAATCAATTATTCTTATACAAACTTCATATCAAACACAGGGATTTCACTTAGTGAACCTCTCACATAGCATGTGTGATTGTGGGATATTAAAGAATACCCTTAATTTCGAGAGATATTGACCCAAACTCCTTTTGTTGAAACCCCCTCCCAATACTTAAAACCTACTCCCCGCCCCTTTTTATACCTCAATCCTTATAAACCACCCTACCCACCCCCACCTTTAACCCCTCATCCCCCCCATACCTACAATATATTGGTTTAATTTTTGATAATTTTAAAACTCACAATATGAACTAATGTGATAAGATATTGGTCAACAATTGAAGCTCCTGTGATATCAAAGAATGTGAATGGAAGTAGGTCATCAAATATTAAATGGATGGCTTTGCTCAATCTAATAGATATGTCTTCAAGGGTTCCATCCCCATGATTGAAAAGAAATAAGGTTTATTATGATGGACAATTTATGGAGTTGTATATTAACATTGAATTAAGGAGGAATAATTCTATATATTATTTTGTCTAATAAAAACTATTAGGGACTCATGTAGAATTTCAAAAAATTGCCACTTTGAGGTTTCCAGGTTCTATTCGCTGTGAACTTTCAATGTTAGAACTGAATCTGAAATAACTTACAGTAGATAACATCTCAGTTTTGTCCAACCCAATTCGCTAGGAATCCCATTGAAATAAACACCGAACAAGTGTACCTCAATGCCAACAAGCTACAACCCTTGGGGCACACTTTCCGAGCAAATTACAGATATGAAAATATTTTATTACAGTAAATTATGACAACAATAAATCTCCTCCTTTATCTTCTAGATATGTCTTGACTCTTAAATCAAAGCCAAGAAAGCAGTTTTAAATGCAGAAATGGAAAATCTTGTATATGTCCATTTGTCACTCATGATGGCGCACCTTGATTCTGCCCATGATGAATGATACTAAGAAAGAGTAAGGTTGACATCATCATTGGGTTCTGACACAAAATATGTCCAAAGGCTCTCAGATGAAGGGGATTAAAACCTCAGAACTGTAACAATGACTGCATTAATCATAGATTGCTAGTAGGGGCATTTGGCACAATGGTATGAATTGTTAGAATGGTACCAAAACTTAGAAATGGCATTCCTAACTTGAATATGGACATTCTTTTTCCAACCCATGATCCTATTCCAAAAACAAATGTTGACCTACAAATCATGATAAGGAATACCTTGTCAACCAGTATACCGCAAATTTTACAGTGTGTGCATGCCCATGGTATATACGTGGGAATATCTACAAGCACACCATAAAATTCAATTGGTTATTTTTCCACTCAAGTGACTCATACCCATTACTTCATACATATGCATTGCCTAACACATTCAACTACCCTCCTAAAATAAGTGTAGAGCCTCAAAAACTCAATGTAGATATTGACACCACTCTTATGGTCACATGCATTCTTAATGCAGATGTTGATGCTCTTAATTTGGCTAGATATGATTTTTTTATCTACTTTCAGTTGATTCAAAACAACCCCCCTACTGTTTGCACCTAAACATTAGAAATATGACAACTCCACTTGCATAATCTATTGTATGTTTCCAATGTAAGCTAACTTCCCCAATATTACGTTCCAATCATGATGGCTGACATGACTAAATTAGTTGAACTCAACTTCCACTCCATATTCCACTGGGACACATCCATCACTGGCATCCTTAATGTGAAAATGATGTCCATATACCCACATAGATGCGAAAAATGCATATGTAAACATGTGGACAAATGATAATGCCATATGTCTAATAACCCAAGCATTAATAAAAACATATATTTTATAATTCAAATGTGTATTATCAAGTTAAAATTCTACGCAAAGAGATTATTGTATAGTTGTTGCACTTGATCCATATGTTTAGTGCATCCTTTTCAGCATGTGAGTAACGATCAAAAGTGACATATTTTTCTTTTATTTGGTCAACCACACAACTATTGGGACAAATTATTAGCATATTTTCTTTTAAATTATCATGATTAGGCATGATTCTATGTCTATTCAACTGCTTGAATTATTTCATGTCACTCTCCCATTTCTTTATTTCTTCATACAATGTGACCCATTTTTGCATTGCCTCCACACTGTAAATAATGAAGTCATTGGTGGCATCAATATCTAAATTTACTGATATATTCATGAAATAAAAAATAATAGTGTGAGATGAAATATATATTATCAAGTTCATTGTAAACAACTACTATGTAGAAATTTTACAAAAAATAAGAGATTTGCTCTTTATCATGCACATTTTTCTATTAATTTGGAGTGGCCCCCCTTCCCGTTTGTTCTCATACCATTGTTCATCCCAAACCATTGTGCACGTTGTATCATTCCTTTGCTTAGTGTATTCATTAACATAATAGAATGACTTGTATTCAACTCAACATTTGTTTTACATCTTTCATATACATTAAATATTCACATGCACATACATAAATAACATAAATTCAATTAGATGGCCAAAATATAAATAAAATATGAACTTACTACATATGACATGGGAGACTTTAATGAAATTTATGGAATGAGTTGGAATCTTAATAGTATAATTTTTTCTCCTTACATTTGAGTCAAATCAACAATCAATAAGTGTCTACATTCTTAAAATAAATTTTAGGAAGCATATAACAATCTAACTTTAAATAGACTTTTGAAACCATTTTTTAACCATATGGTGTGAGTTTAAGCAACATTTGTATACGATGGAGTCTTTAAATTTATGTCTCTATATTCTCGAAAGAAAGTTTGAGATGCATGGAGGCTGTGTCCCAGATATGTTTCGTCGAGTCTATATCCAAATACCACTTCATTGCTCATCTCCAGTTTGAAATGTTAGCAGGTCAATACTTGAACCTATGGTTTGGGTTTGAATTATTATTTCATGGATACCATCTGAACTTCTTGTAAGAAGAGAAAGATACATGAGGCGAATACTAGTAGGTTATATCTAGATTCTTTGGGTGCTCCTTTATCAATGAACGTGATGTTCCTTCGAGCCTGGTCAATTCATATTTTTGTAGATATTTCTAATTCCTTCCTTTTATGGCACTAGACCATCCAACAACTTATTCAAATGAGACTGATGTTCTTGAACTTGATTGTTACCATTCAGACCATTATGATGATGATGGTGATAGATATCCATAAGATGTTGTAGATACAGACTTATGTATGTATGTATGTAAATACCACTAAGGTTAAATTGGAAATCATTGGACAACAAAAACATGACCCCTAAGGATATGACAAAGTGAAACAAGGATATGGAAGTACTAAAATTTTAAAGTTGTTATTACTGGCTTGTTCAATTATTATCTAAATATAAGTTAATTGTATTATGTTATGATATGTAGTCCATCCATTTCAACAAGATGCCCACTCAAGATCATCTAAAATTCACCTTCATTGGGAGATATAAATCCTTCATCGAACTTGAGCAAAGTGGGAGACAAAATATTTGTGCAGTGAACGTAGAGGTAAATACTTAAAATATATTTCAAATGATTAATTATCATAACTTGTTTAGGCTTAAAGTTTATAAATAATTATAGTAAATTTCATGTCGCCAATTAAATAATTTCCAAATAATACTACTTGCAAATAATGTTTCACCAACCTACTAGTTCCCTAGGTTGAGATGGAGACATAAATTTTGTAATAAGGGGATATGGGGCCCAAAAGGACTTTAGTTTATAATATTCACATTTAAATTGGTCACATAAATGATAAATTCTAAGAAAATAAGGTGTCATGGATTCACGGAGACACTTGGAAGCTCGTGGAGCCTTTGGGTGACTAGATTTCCCGCGTACTTGGCATCGGATCTTCATCAACCAAATTTGAACACATGGGTAATGGAAGGTTATTGGATAGTGATATGGTGTGCAATATCATATAATGAGACAAGGAATTTTAATTTCTAAAAGACAGTAACTCCCATGTAAGAGGAAGAGACTAGAAGACAATGTGTGCCACTTGGAAAGAGAGTTCATGCACTCTATGACAACAATTGATGGAAGATTCTATGAAAAGTATGAAAAATTCATACCTGATTGATGACATATGAAAAATATGTCATGACAGGGATAAAAATAGCCACCAAGAGGTCTAATTTGGTATTTAGAGTCAGCCATTCGAATTGGGGAAAGAATTGGAGCATGAAGAGGAAGAAAGGTGTCATATGAGTTACGAATCCACTAAGATGAGTTGGATGAATACCATGGAGGTAAATTTGACCTTAGGATGCCTCATGAAGTCAATAAAAGGATTTCATAAAGAAGGAGAAGGAATTTTTACCATTTTTTAATTGGCCTTCGGAATTTTGGAGAGGTTTTGCTTGTCCATTGCACGGTGAGTGTTCACTCTCCCTGCTTGTGAACCAATTTTGAGGGAGTTGGATTCATTTCCAAGTTGGTTCATGGAGGGGACATTCAGAACTATAATTGGAGCTTAATTAAGGTGTTTTAGTTGTAGTTTGAAGGAAATATAGTCGAATTCTCATTTATATCCCTATTCTCTCATTCCTTCTTCTCCATTCCCCCACACTGATTTGATGCCGCACTTGCTGGAGTGATTCTTGAGCCTTGATGAGGATAGTTGATGCCTAATATTTGATTTATTATGTATGTATCTGTAATATTATGTACATATTCTCTGTAAGTCTAAATACAAATAATACACATGTTAGATACTCACATTCCCATGTTCTTGAATAACCAGTTTTCATGGATTTGGCTTCAATATTGAAGTAGCTTTATATCATATTTGTATGAGGAAATTTATATGAGTTTTATGATGATGGGGAAGAAATATATGATTTATGTCTCTGTAATATTATTTATTCATGCTCTATAAGTCGAAATATCAGAAATACATGAATGAAAAGCTTGCATACTCATGCCCTTGTATCACTAGTCTTTATGGATTTTGGCTTTAATCTTGAAGTAGTTTTATACCATATTTGTATGCGATCTATTATATGATTTTGAGGATGTTTTTACAGCCATATATGATGTATTATTCTGTACATTCATTTCCATATACTATGTGAATTAAAATCCAAGAAACTCATGTGTGAAAAGCTTGCATTCCCATGCCATTGAATCACTAGTTTCCATGACTTTGGCTTCAATCTTGGAGGAGTATTGTATCAGATTTGTGGGAGGGTTTTCATTTGAGTTTTATTTTGTTGGGGAATAAATTTTTATTCCATATATTACCACCATGATTCATATTACTCTCAGAATCATATATTCTACCTTCCCTATGTCAAAGTCTAGCTAGTAATGCAATTTCCCTTAGGCAATTTCTACGAATGTTACCCTACAAATGTTGCAGATCATAAGCCATTTTCATAAATTAATAAAAAAGATTAAGGAAATTCATTTATGTCCAATACTCATTCACATACTCTGTTCTAAAACTTGGGAGGTTCGTACTTGATTTGGAGAGCTAGTTTGGCCATCACCCTTGGGGGGGTTTGAACACAATTTCCTAGTAAAATTGCATTGTTTCACCTTAACCCAAAACAAGTTTATAGAGGTATAAAGTATGATACAAAGTGTTTGTATACCATATTTGGATTTTATAAGACTCACCATACCCTTACATTTCAAATTCAGGAACATTTGGTGAAAGGTTGAACCCTCTAGAGTCATGACTAGTTAAGCTAGAATTCTGCTCAATTTGTACTTTTCTCCAAAAATTAAAAAAGGGACATTACAGTGGTATCAGAGAATTGTATAGGAACCTATTGAATTTATGGATGATAAGAATGAATTTAATAAACTCATCAAGTCATATTTTGATGATAAGACCAAGCAATTCATGTAACAATTTGAATTCATGGCTAGCTAACTTAGGGGTAAGCTAGCAGGAGGGGGTAGTAGAAGTTTCCATCATGGAGAGATACATAATACCATTAATTTTCAAGACTTTTATGATTTTTTGAATGTATATAGGCACAAGAATTCAAATGTGAACTCATTAAGGAACAATAAACAATCCACAAGTAGGGAGGAGACCAAGGAGCCACCAAGTTCTATGGGTGGTGAAACAGAAAAAACATTACATTATGAGCATCAAAATTCACTCCCAAGTGAATTTGAAAAAATATGAGGAAACATCACATGAGAATGAAGAAGATTCACTTTAGAGTATAGAATATCATTCCAAGACACATTCTACTGTGGACATGGACCAAAGGGCATCTACTGATGGATGATGGAACTATAAAGGAGTACCTACTGATGGGTGCTCACAACTCTATGTTGGTGACATAGAGATAAGCTTGTAAACTGTTGCTGCAGTAAAAATTTCTCATAAGCATGAAGATGAATACCTTGTGATAGATAATGAAGAACCAAGATCAACTTCCCAATCACCACTTGAGCTTCAAGAACTTGATAAAATCAAGTAGAAAGAAGAAGAGAAGGTTCGGTCTCATGAACCATCCTTCATTGAAGTATATTTGAATATGAGTTGAAGGGATATCCATGAGGCCCTTATCATACTCCATGACACTCAATCATTGGTATCAAATTCTTGTTGGAAATTTTCTTCATTGGACGAGCCATCCTTCCTTGAAGACATGGAGAAGATTCAAGGAGCAATATGCAACATCAAAGGTAATTTCATGTATTTGCGTTTTTATAAAAACAATGTGATTGAGCTTAATGAATAGTTAGATCAATCCTACTTTAATAATAATAAATATATTCATAAGATCAAAATTCAAAATGAGCAACTTCTTGAGAGGTTGCATGATACTTGTTCTTCCTCCCATGTTTCAGATTGTCATATGGTAGATTGCTTGGAGGATTCGCATGAAATGATGGATCATGATAAACATGAGAAATTTCAGGTTCTTGATGTGTTTGAATATGATATTGATGAGAGCCAATCGCTTGTTGTGGTGGAAGAGGAACTTGAGTTGCCTCTTGAAAATGGTTACACACTTTTTGAAGAAGTGCATGATTCCACCACCTTGGAACCAACCCATGAGGAAAGTTTTGCATTTTTAAGGGAGGTGCATAATACTACCCTTATGGATCCTTAACATGATGAAATTTTTTCACTTTCTGATCATTTGGGTGAGTTGGTTCTTTCTCCTACATCCTACACTTCCAAATTTTGCAACATTCATCCTAATGAAGTATGGGTGAAAGGTTTCTTTTTTATGGTGCCACATGAAGAGTATGGAATATCTATATATCCTTTTGATGATCAAATGATTAAATAATCATATTCTTTACAGTTTCAAAAGAATCCCTTGTTACATTATGATGATACACATCTACATGGATGCACCTATGGTATTCACTTGAGTAACTTGGAGACTCATGATTTTCGTTGCTCCTTCCCTAGTCCATTTGATGTTGGAGAAAATTCATACCACACTTGGGTTAACAAATATACGATTGAATAAAATTATTGTTGGAAACAAGATCCTTTGTTATTTCATGCTGATATACATATTCATGGGTGTATTGATGAAACTTCTTAGAGCAACTGTAAGTCTTGATGTTTTATTTGCTCCTTAATTGATTCAGATTTTGGTGGAGGCTCTTCAGCTAATTCTTGGATGAAAGAACATGTGACTGGTTATCTTGATGCACAATATATTATTTTGGAGCAATATTATGGGACATGGGATCCTAACCTATGTCATTGAGGCAGATCTGATATAATACTTGATGCTTGTGTGTATGGGCAACATGATGATATACTTACTTGGATGTACAATCACTTTCATGATTCTTTGATGAGGTAACTTATTGATATACATGTGTATGGTGTTGTTATGTGCTTTCATGATCTATATTTTGTACTCATTATGTTTGGAAGGGTCCAATACAAGAAATGGGATCTTGGTATTGCTTGGCTCATCTCAATTGGAGTAACAATTTGATTGTTAGTTTGAGAAAGAAAACCAACCTTTAGTTGTTTGAGTTCATCTTTGTAGAGTAGTGTTCCAATTTCCTAAGTGGGAGACCTTTTGAGAGATGAATTTGATTTTCACATTCTCGGTGTTCATGGCATTTCATCATAGACATTTCACACCATGCATGCATTAGGATCATATGGGACCCTGAGATCATTTTTGGTCTCATTGGTTTCAATTGTGGGGGAAACAAGCAACATTGGAGATTTAGTCACCACTTGAGAAGATGATTGTAATAAGAGTAGCGCAGAAGCAAGCATGGTGGTTCCTCTCTGAAATTTTCTTGGAATCTTAAGAAACTCAATTTTTGGTAACTCAGTACCAACTTCAAAGAATTATACATAAGTAAAAGGGGTGAAAGTTTAGAGAAAAGGTTTCCAAAATACATATGTAAAGATTATTTGTGCAATTTGGTTTTTATGGATTTGATTAATCCTTTTGGTGTTAGTGGTGATTTTACAGGATATATCAATATTCACAATCCACATCTCTTTACTTTTGGGAACACAAAAATGCAGTACATGAGTGCCGCTACTCAAATTGCAGCTAAAGAAAATTAATGAGCGGAACCATAAGAGAGCACTTGGTGCAAAGGAAGGAGTACCAAATGAGGATACCACTTGGGAGTATGAACAAATTTTACAACATACATACTTGGAATTGATTGAGGACAAGAAATCTTGAGTGGGGAGGACTGTCATGTCCCCAATTAAATCATTTCCAAATAAGACTACTTGCAAATAATGTTTCACCAACCTACTAGTTCCCTAGGTTGAGACAGAGACATAAATTTTGTAATAACGGGATATGGGACCCAAAATGACTTTAGTTTATAATATTCACCTTTAAATGGGTCACATAAATGATAAATTCTAAGAAAATAAGGTGGCATGGACTCATGGAGACACCTGGAAGCTTGGGGAGCCTTTGGGGGACTATATTTCTCGCGCACTTGGCATGATCTTCATCAACCAAATTCAAACACATGGGTATAATGTAACATTATTGGATGGTGATGTGGTATCAAATATCATATAATGAGCCAAGGAATTCAAATTGGCAAAGGATAGTAACTCCCATGGAAAATGAAGAGACTAGAAGACAATGTGTGCCACTTGGAAGGAGATTCCATGCACTCTATGACAACAAATGATGGAAGATTCAGTGACAAGTATGACAAATTCAAACCTGATTGCTGAAATATGGAAAATATGACATGACAGAGCTAAAAATAGCCACCAAGAGGTCAAATTTGGGAGTTAGAGGCAGCCATTCGAATTGGGGAAAGAATTGGAGCATGAAGAGAAGCCAAGTGTCATATGAGTTACTAATCCACTAAGATGAGTTGGAGGAAGCCCATGGAGGGAAATTCGACCTTAGGAGGCCTCATGAAGTTAATAAAAGGATTCCATGAGGAAGTAGAAGGGATTTTGATCATTTGTTAATTGGCCTTTGGTATTTTGGAGACATTTTTCTTGTCCATTGCATGGTGAGTGTTCACTCTCCCTGTGTGTGAACCAATTTTGATGGAGTTGGATTCCTTTCCAAGTTGGTTGATGGAGGGGCCATTTAGACCTCTATTTGGAGCATAATGAGAGTGTTTTAGTTGCAGTTTGAAGGTCCATATAGTCAAATTCTCATATATCTCCCTTATCTCATTCTTTCTTCCCTATTCCCCCACACTCACATTTGATGACGCACTTGTTGGAGCGATTCTTGCACCTTGCTGAGGATATTTGATTTATGATGTATGGATCTGTAATATCATGTCCATATTCTCTCTAAGTCAAAATATAAATAATACACATGTTAGAGACTCGCATTCCCATGTTCTTGAATAACTAGTTTTCATGGATCTGGCTTCAATATTGAAGTAGCTTTATATCAGATTTGTATGAGGACATTTATACAAGTTTTATGATGATGGGGAAGCAATATAAGATGTATGGATCTGTAATATTATGTCCACATGCTCTGTAAGTTGAAATATCATAAATACATGTTGGAATATTGGAAAATACTGAGAGGGGGGGAGGGGTGAATCAATATTGATAAATTTTAACAATTTAAACCACTTTTAATTTATTCATTAACACACATAATCAACAAGGACACATAGAACACAAATTTATCATGGAATCCCTATTGGGTAAACCACCAATACTTCCTATTACTGCAAAATTATATTTACAATTAGTTTATGCCTGCTACTACATACAAGGATGGTACTACACCCTATTTTCTAGCAACTACTAGAAGGAGGGTGAAACCCCCTGGTTTTATCAGCTGCCACTAAAAGGATGCTGCTACACCCTATTTACTAGTTACTACTGGAAGGAGGATACGAACCCTTGGGTTTTATTAGCTACTACTGAAAGGATGCTACGACACCCTGTTTACCAGCTGCTACTGGAAGGAGACTACAAACCCCTGCAGGCCTATTTCTTGCCCTAGCGCCGCCCTACCACCCTAGTTTATCATTAAAATTCCAGATCTCTTTATCCTTCAATCTCAGTCACACATTGTGGTCTTTGCTTCCGTTGCTTCGATCTGGACTGTAGAGACAATTTCTCTCATTCATCACTCTGTCTATAAACACCTTCTAACACGCTTTCTGCGAATGCATCTCCTCAAAGTTGCAAATTTTCATTCTTAGATTGTCACTCTTCATGAAAACACTATTCTTTATCTTATTAATTCTTTAACTCTATTTTAGGTTTATCAGCCACACCTTTCCGCCACAAAATCTTACCATAATTGTCTCTCCGCAATAATAATTCTTCACCATAAATTCTTCTAAATTTTCCTTTTTGCAACAGATCCTTTCCTCAACCACCCTGAGCCATTGAACCATTGTGGAATCTTTCCTTTCCGTCAACCCAATACACAGATTTCCCTTCGTAATCATCTTTCCGCAATTTCCTTAGATTTCCGCAAAAACCTTTCCGCACCATTGATTTCTTCTAGATTCTTTCCTGACTGTTGATCTGAGATCAGATGCAGATTACAGATTGCATATTTTTAGTTTGATTTTTCTCAAAATGTCCTTCCACAACTCCCTTTCTGTAAGATACTTTCTACACTGTTGATTTCTTGCGACTCTTCCCTGGCCATTGATATTTATATTAGATGCGGATTACGGATTGCAGGTTTTCCAAATTTCTTAAGAATTTTTATGCAATTTTCTTTCTGCAATATTTCTTCATCACCATCTATTTTATGCAGACTCTTTCGTGATTGTCGATCTTTATATCTGATGCGGATTGGGGATTGCAGGTTTTCAAAATTGCTTGAAAACATTTTCGCAATTTCCTTTACAGAATATTTCTTCCGCACCGTCTATCTCTTGTAGACTCTTTCCAGACCGTTGATCTTGCAGATTGTGGGTTGCGAAATGCGGAACCATACTTTTCCATTTTGGACTTCTGCAATTTTATTTTCCGCAATTGTGCTTCTGTGCCATAGATATCTTACATAATATTTTCCAACCATCGATCTTATGGATTGCGGATTGCGTAATGCGGAACCAGACTTTTTCATTTTGGACTTCCACAATTTCCTTTTTCAAAATTGTGCTTCCACATCGTCGATCTCTTACGGAATATTTTACTACCGTCGATCTTATGAATTGCAGATTGCGGAATGCAGAACCACACTTTCCCATTTCGGACCTCCACAATTCTCTTCCGCAACTTTATTTCTACATTTCTTCTGGATCGTCGATTTCCTTGCGAGTTCACTCCAACTATCAATCTACGATCAAATGTGTATTGCAGATTGCAGATTGGGGATCAACCTTTTTCTGAAATGATTTTTACGCAATATCTTCGTGCAGATCTATTTCCGTAACTATTATGGGCCACTGATTTCTTTGCGGATTCAATCCTATCCATTGATTTATGATCGAATGAGGATCTTCGAATCATCATTTTTCTTGTGCGAAAATCATTCACCACCGTCGATCTTCTCAAAATCGGCCTCTGCAATTTCTCTCAACTGATCTGGATCGTCCAAAATTTCTTTGGCACTTCTATTGCTTGATTTGCAAGTATGTCCAAATATTCTTGGTGCTTCAGACTATTATTTTCCACTGCTTTCTTTGTAGATATTTCCCTTTTCATTGACCCTGTCACTCTGTTTGATTTTTAAATTCCTCTGTCTTCCACTAAGTTCACCCTATCATCATGTTTACTGGTTATTCCTTTGTCTCTGTTGAACTCCTTTGAGATCAATTGACAATCCACGTAATGGATCCTTGGTCTTTTACTAATTTCATCCTGCTATTATGTCGATTAATTATCCCTTTGTCATTCCTGAACTCCTTTGACATCAATGACAACTATATTCTAAACAATACATGTATGCAATGCTTGCAAACTCATGCCCTTATATCACCAGTCTTCATGGATTTTGGCTTCAATCTTGAAGTAGTTTTATACCCGATTTGTGTGAGAGATATTATATGAGTTTGAGGATGTTGTGACAGCCATTTATGATGTATTATTCTGTAATTTCATGTCCATATACTTTGTGTATTGAAATCCAAGAAACGCACGTGTGAAAAGCTTCCATTCCCGTGCCATTGAATCACTAGTTTCCATGACTTTGGCTTCAATCTTGGAGGAGTATTTTATCATATTTGTGGGAGGGTTTTCCTTTGAGTTTTATGCTATTGGGGAATACATTTGTATTCTATATATTATCACCATGTTTCATATTACTCTCAAAACCATATATTCTACCTTTCCTATGTCAAAGTCTAGCTAGTAATGCAATTTCCCTTCAACAATTTCTATGAAATTTACCCTACAAATTTTGCAGATCATAAACCATTTGTAGAACTTAATAAACATGATTAAGGATAGTCATTGATGTCTGATACTCATTCACATACTCTGTTCTGAAATTTGGGAGGGTCGTACTTGATTTGGAGAGTTGCCCCCCCATGCAGAAAGAGAAAGCATATATACATATATAATATAATTACTTCAACATTCTTAGTTATTTAACAATTAATCCCTTTTTTTATTTCATATCCTTATCTTTATGTTCTTATTAACTTAACCCATCAATAAAAATATGGGTACCTACTACCACTAACTCGGTATCAAGGAATACCCAACCCTCAACAATACTAACTAACAAATTCTCTTAGCCTAACCTACGTTTCCATCTTCCCTATCCTTCCTTTGATAGTAATGATGCAGATGTTAGCTCTACTGACCTGAACACCTATAAATATGAGAGTGTTAGTGTCAGCTAAACAACAGACCTATCCTATCCTAGAAAGAATACGAACATCATCATCACAACAACGTGGGGATCCTGTCTCTACGCATCCCTCCTGTGATCTTGGGTATTATAGTAACATAGGGTGGGAAATACATCCATCCCTCTCAAGATACCGGGTCTATACCCTATCAAATCATACTTTGCTACTATTGATGTTATCATATTGTGTCATCGTATCATCACTTTTGGTTTCTAAGTTTTACTACATAACAAGTTCTTATTCCACATATCATATCAAGTTCCCAACTATCATATGGTCCCTGTGTGTTGTGGGTTAGTATTTCACAAAATACACATTTATAACAAGCATTCCCACTCGATCATCAATTGATCCACATCATCATCACTATTTATTTTCACATAACAACTTTAGTTTGTCATAGGTACACATGAAATATAATAATTCAATCAATCCCATCATAATATGGTATCCACGTACCACATAATATATTTCACATTTTACCAATGGAAACATTTAAAATACTTTCACCATAAAAGAAAGGAATCACATGATAATCACAACATTGTAACCACATAAACATAGTAACATCATAAGCATAGTGACAACATAAACATAGAAACATCATAATCTCGACTTCATCATGTCGTAAATAAAGCTTACTCAGTCGAGATGCATCCAACATATATAAAGCAAATAAAGTGCAGTATGTCTAGCTAGTAAATATGTCTAGTCAAAATATGGGGCATTACATGCACCCACCCTTTGGGAAACTTCGTCCTGAAGTTATGGTCAAAATAGTGAGGGAAAATCTCAACGCATGGTCTCAACGTCTTCCTAGGTAGCAAACCCTAGGCTGTACTTGTCGCACTGGACCTTAACTTGCTAAGACATACTAGTGTCCACTAAAATTTACTCTTTTATCACATCAAAGGTGTTCTTATATTTTGTTAATGTTCATGTAGGTTTTTTATTTGACCTTTTCAAGGTTCATTACTATACTTAATCTAGAAAATAGTTATGCCATTATTAAATTTGATAATAGTATTCCACATTGTGATTTATAAAAAAATCTAATTTCTTCGCATAACTTTTGTTTTGGTTCTAAGGTATAGTTATGACTCCTTTATTGATCCTTTGTTTTATTCATTTATTTGCTTACCAATTTACACCCTTTTTCTATTAGCAAATTGCATATCCTTCCTCAACATTTTGAGGAAGACTCCTAACTTGCCAATCCCATGATATAGAATTTCAAAATTTTCCACAAACCTATTTAACTTTTAGTATGCAATCAATCATACCCATGATGAATTTAAACATGCCATGTCCACATATATTCCTCATAAAATTTTAAGATTTTGCAACCCCGTTATCTTTTTTTTTTTTAAATTTGTTTATCGACTCTTAATTTATCCCTACAAAGTGAAGCACATGTCTTTACTCGACATACTAAAATTAATCACAAGTAATCTCATGACTCAACATCACATGCACATATTCATTCCATTGTTGTTGTTAATTTCTCTATTTGCCACATTCTTTCATCATTAACAGACTAATATATCATGTGTTATTATACTCTCCTTAATATGGACTAAGCTATAAACCCTAAATGTTTTGACATTACTTCATCATTATGTTCCTTGATACCTATATGTATTTCACTTCTTAGGCTTAATGATAATGCCACTTCTATATCATATACTAGTAATTGTTATGACCTCTTTGAGGGTCACCAAATTGTAACACCCATCAAGGTTCATTACACCTTAATCGATTGTTATCCACAACATTTAACCGACTTGTCAAATTTTATTGTCCTAAGTTGTATTACAACTCATAAGAGAATCTTATTTATAACAAATCCCATCATATTTTAGAAAATGTCCGATTACAACAATGACATACTTTTATTGCAACGCTTATAGTAATTGTTTTAACATGTTTACTTTATAATTGGGTTGAGATTTATATGATTTTCTTATTATTAATTGAGTTCATTACTATAATAAGTGTCAATAAACCAAAAATTTTCTCAAAAAACCTATCACGCCATTACTCTAATTCATTATCGCTCTTAACTTATTTATTCTAAGGCCATGTTTCCTCTTAATAAAATAGTCTTTAAATAAGCTCCATTAGCAATCTCCTCATTCAAGTACATGGTCTTTTTTCATAATGTGATTCAAAAGGATACTTGGTCCTTGTATGAAGCAAATTGATTTCCATCCATTATTTTATCTAAAGAATATATAATGTATTTCAACTAAGTCTTATCTTGTTTTTTATTTCATTAGGCTCCACAATTTCTCCTTGCAGTGGAATTTCAACTTGATATGCTTTCTTTATGGGCATAAGTTTAGTTTTCTAAGAAAATGAATTTACACATTGATTATCATGATACATAGGTACAATCCCCAATATCTAGCGATATGAAAATAAATTACAAGTAACATATTTGATACAACTACAAATCTAGCCTCATATTTAATAGAAAAACTTGTGCTTAATGAAATTACTATAAGTTTCCATTTAGTCATCAATGGTTCCTACTCAATCACCTCAACAATAACATAAATTCCCAGAGTTAATGCATGACATTCTAACTTTAGTCATAGAAAGAGATTCTTATATTTTTTCCAAATTTAATGCATATTAAAATTGACTTCTAGTTGTAATCATTGATTCATGTTAAGGGCATCATTATCACTTGCATAGGGATTGATATTGATCATTATCATTATCACTTTACAAGCTTGAAGATGTTTAGGAAATTTGGCACTTCTTTTGTCCAACTAGGCTTCTTTTCTTGGTTAGATTCCTCTTTTGAGATAGAACTTGAACTTGATGCATGGGGCATCTTACACCTAGTTTCCTTCTTAGGAATTTTTGTTGTGATTGAGGATACAACATTCTTGTTTATTTCTACCTTGTATAGGGTCAATTGAGATATATTCAAAAGGAATCAGCTAAGGACTGATGCCATTAATAGAAGATCTAGGGCATCATCATTAGGTCAAGAAGGGCCACCGGGGCCAAAGGCCACCTTCGAGCATGCCATCCAAGAATTATTTAATGATGCATGCACTCATTAAGTCTCCATCCGCATGCATGAAAGTCAACTGCAAATTAGAAGATAAAGTGACCTAATTAGGTCAAAGATTAGGGTTTTCACAGTTGAAAGTTATAAAAGGAGGATAGAGCGAAAGGAGACTTCACTTTTGATGATTATTATTTTGGGAGCTCTTGGATAGCAGCATAGCGTGCTACACAGCAGTTGGGGTCGGAGACGGAGTCTTCAGCTAATGAGATTTCGGCAGTGGAACATCTGTCCTAATCTCATTCAGGGTAAGCCATACAGGTTCACCATTTGCTCTTACATTCGTTCATAAGTTATCCAGTATATGGTATAGATCGTTGCAGGGACACGTGTGCAGCCGTAAGGGGGGTTTTCAGCCAGAAAGCCCTAATCAGTTGCTGGGCCTTCAGATCTTAGATTTACTCCAAAAATCAGGCACCATTCTCATCATCAGCATCATACTCCGGTACCCGGTGATTATCAGATCCGTCCGTGCTCATTCAGAGTAGTTACCAGCTATTTCGAGATCGAGGGGGAGTGAGCAGCTGCCTCTCTGGAGCAAGTCACTATCCTGCCTAGAGATATCAGAAACTCCGCATGTACCAATAATTCTCTCCGGCACGGGAAGGCTATCAGTCCTGCAAATCGGCAGCGTCATCAGACACCTCCTTCACTGAAAATGTCACCCTTTTCTGACTTGGGTTCTTGCTGCTGGGGTTTCACCGGAAGTAGAAGATATCTGTCCATCTCCGATTCAGTTCTTGATTCTTGCATACTTTCTCAGGAGCAGTCTAGCCAGCTTATCAGTGGTAAGTGTTCATTCTATCTTAGGAACCCTAACCCTAATTTTTGCTATAAAATAGGGATTTTTGCATGGCAGTTTGTATGCCTAGTTGTATCAGCATATTTGCTTAGAAATAGAAAATATCGGGATTTGGGATATTACAGTGGTATCAGAGCTATCTTCTTGGACAGCTGTGGGCTTAAGAAATGAAACTTAGATGAATACATAAGGAGACCCTTTTGTAACCTATAGGAGGCGGAAGAGTAGATACACGGGGGAGTTTGAGGATATCCAACTAGAGGATACCAATTTAGATATGGAACAAACAGGTATACACTCGGATATGGGAAAAGGAATGGGAGAAGAAGAGGATCGGATGGAGTTTCACAGCTTGGTCTCTGCATTGCAAGACTTAGCCAAAGGACAAAAAGATGTACCCAATGCAATCAACAGATTATCAGCGAAACCAGAAATAGGTATCAATAGTACACCTCCCTCACCGGTATATCGGGGGTCTACAAGCAGTAGTGGAAAGATAGCGTACACTAACATTCAGAATACTCTGCACATATACAGCAGACCTTCTATCTGGCCTACCATGCCTCACTTCTTGGCAGATACAGTAGGGGGGCTGGTCATGCAAGTAGAACCTAGCGAGCCTTTTGGGGATTATTTACAGGAGTATAGAGACTTAGGGGATGAGTTTCATGCTGCCATGTCTTTTTCAAATTTCTGCAACATGAAGAGTAGGAACAGGCCCAGGAATTTCAACAAGGGTTTCAATCACAACTATGAGTTACAGAAGACCTTGGGCAGGGTGACCATCCCAAACTTTGATGGGACTCGCGGAGGATCAGCGAGGATATGGATTCAAAAGTTGGATACCTATTTCCAACTCAACCCCATGACAGAGATAGATGCCATTAAATTGGCTACACTTCACCTAGATGGAGAAGCTCGCGAGTGGTGGTACCACGGATTGGTGACATTGGGTCACAACACCATACATTCCTACGGTGAGTTCACTCAGAAGCTCATAGAGAGGTTTGACAGGAAAGATCCAGAGATACATTTTAGGGAGTTGGCTCAACTCAAACAGACTGGTAGTGCAGAAGCTTTCATTTCAGAATTTCAGAGGATAACCGTCATGGTAACGGATGTGTTAGAGAACAGATTGACTATGTTATCCACTAAGGCCCTCACAGAGCCACTACGGGGATGGGTGAAAGCCTACAAACCCCTCACTCTATAGGATGCCATTAGCAAAGCAAGAGATCTTCAGGATTTAGTCCCCAAAAACAAAATCCCACTGAAAACCAATTTTCATGTTAGGGACAAGGACATGAAACCTTTCCAGGAGGATGTGCCCAAGGAAACCTAGTTAGACGAGGACACTAGGAAATATTTGAGAAGGAAGAAACTATGCTTCACCTATCAGGAACCATGGGTACCAAGACATAGGTGTGCAGGGAAGGCGAAGGCTCACTACATTGAGGTATATTCAGACAGTGATGAAGACAACTATGAGTAGGAAGCCACAGAAGAACTACGGGCACCTGAGGAGGAATCACACCAGGGTGCTACACCAGAGGGAGTCATTGCTATATTATCTAGAGTACCAAGATTCCATACTCTCAGGGTCAGGGGAGTAGTACAGGGTCATAGAGTAGGAGTATTGATTGATGGGGGATCCACCCACAATTTCATTGGCTTTGCTTGGGTAGCCAAGAAAGGTATTCAAACCGAGAAGTTCGAAGGATTCACTCTAGCAGTAGCCGGGAACTCCAGCATGGAGTGCAACTACTGGATCCCAAAATTGAATGTCGCCTTAGGTAACTATAAGATGATAGAATCTTTCTTTGTAGTGGATGTAGCAGATACTCATGTGGTATTGGGTATTCAGTGGCTTTACTCTATAGGGAAATACACTACAGACTACAGGGCAATGGAAATGGAATTCCAGGGGCCAGATGACAAACAGGTAGTTTTGAGGGGCATGAACACTTATCCCCCAAAACCGGTCTCGTCACAGTGAATGGAGGCAATACTCCGACAGGATGATATAGAATGGGCTGTAGAATGTTTGGTCACCTTTAGGAAACCCCCAGAGACCAGCACACAACACCCAAGTGACATTCAAACCTTCCTATAGAAACATGAAAAGGTTTTTCGGGACCTTCCATCAGTTAGACCACCAGAACGAGGTTTTGAACACATCATCGAGCTAGAGGAGGGGACACAAGCAGTCATCACCACTCCTTACAGGCATCCCAAAAGATACAAGAATGAGATTGAGAAAACAATCAAAGAATTACTGGAGCTTGGATATATTCGGGCCAGTTCTAGCCCCTTCGCATCCTCAGTAGTACTGGTCAAAAAGAAGGATGGTACACTGCGAATGTGCATCGATTATCGAGCACTCAACAAAAAGACCATTAAGAACAGGTATCCCATTCCCAGAATTGACAAACTCATGGATGAGCTTCGGGGAGCTCAATACTTCTCCAAGATCAATCTTCGCTCGGGATACCATCAGATCAGGGTAAGGGACCAGGACATCTCCAAAATAGCTTTTCGCTGTCACTATGGTCACTATGAGTTTTTATTCATGCCCTTTGGACTTACCAATGCTCCAGCCACTTTTCAGTCATGCATGAACCACACCTTCAGAGCACAGCTACGTAATTTTTTGCTCGTATTCTTTGATGGCATCCTGATTTATAGCAAAACATGGGAAGAGCATCTGAAACACCTGGACGAAGCATTGAGTATTTTAGAAGAACAGTCGCTTTATGCGAAAATGTCCAAGTGTGAGTTTGGCATGAAGGAAATGCTGTATTTAGGACACATAATCAATACAGAAGGAGTACAGGTTGATATGGAGAAAACTCGAGCTATCAAAGATTGGCCCGCGCCAAAAACAATTATAGAATTGAGAGGTTCCTTAGGTCTATGCACTTATTATCGACGATACATTAAGGGATTCTCCCAATTTGCAGCACCCCTCACAGATCTCACCAAGAAGGGGACGTTCACTTGGACAGACTTGGCACATAAAACTTTCGAGGAGATGAAGGTTATTATGAGTTCTTGTCCAGTTCTAGCATTACCAGACTTCTCACAACCCTTTGTAGTAGAATGTGATGCCTTAGGGGAAGGGTTAGGAGTAGTGTTGATGCAAAATCATCACCCTATTGCATTTGAGAGCCGTAAACTGAATAACTACAAGCACCATTGCTCCATATATGACAAGGAGATGCTAGCCATCTTGCATGCTCTCACAAAATTCAGACAATACCTGGTGGGCAGTAAGTTCAAAATCAAAACTGATCATAATAGCCTCAAGTATTTCCTGGAGCAGAAGGAACTGAATGAGCGACAGAAGAAATGTTTCAGCAAAGTACAAGCCTACGATTTCGAGATCGAGTATGTAAAAGGTAAGAATAATGTAGTAGCTGATGCATTATCCAGGCGTCCCACCCCATTATCTCTCAGTAGTATATCCACAGATTGGAGGGCACTTCTCTTAGTAGAATACTCCAAAAATAAATTCGCTTGCGAATGATTGGACGGGAAAATTCAAGATGACAGGTACAGGATTGTTGATGACATCATCTATTACAAAAACAGGATATACCTTGTTCCAGAATCCACATTGAGAAAAAAGATCATCCAGGCAGCCCATGATTCTCCTTTATCAGGGCATCAAGGTTTCTTAAAGACCTACAGGCAGATCAGAGAGAGGTTCTCATGGAAGGGCCTCAATGGGGAAATTATGGAGCATGTCCAGGAATGTAGCATCTGTCAGCAGAACAAGATTGAGAACACCCATCCAGCAGGGTTACTCCAGCCACTACCAATTCCAGAACAGAAGTGGGAAAGCATCTCCATGGAATTTATTTCAGGATTGCCCAAGGTCCAAGGGAGAGATTGTTTATATGTAGTAGTTGATAGACTGACCAAGTTTGCACATTTCTTCTCGATATCATTAGACTACTCGGCAGCTCAAGTAGCTGAGTTATTCTTCAGGGAGATCTTCAGGTTACACAGGTTACCAAAGACCATTGTAAGTGCTCGGGATAGCAGATTCACGGGTGCCTTCTGGCAGGAACTGTTCAGATTGGTGGGGACTGAACTGGCTACTAGTACGAGTTATCATCCCCTGAGTGACGGGAAAACGGAAATAGTCAACAAATGGATTGAAGGATATTTAAGGAACTACGTAGCAGGGCAACAACGAACCTGGATCAAATGGCTACACCTAGGGGAGTATTGCTACAATACTACCTATCACATGTCTATTAGGATGACTCCTTTTAAGGAATTATATGGTTACGAGGCCTTGGACTATGCGGATTTGGCATTTGGAGATAGTAGGGATCCTAAGGCTAAGGATTGGATATAGGACAGTCAGGACATTCTAAAAATATTGAAGGAGAATTTACAAACAGCCCAGAATCAACAGAAGTTGTATGCCGACAAACACAGGATCGAGCAGAGCTTTAAGGTAGGGGATTTAGTATACTTAAGGCTCCAGCCTTACAAACAGTTCTTGCTTAAGAAGAAAGGAGCAGAGAAGTTAAAACCCCGCTTCTATGGACCATACAGAATAATCAGGAAGGTGGGAGAGGTGGCATATGAACTAGAACTTCCACAGGAAAGAAAAATTCACAATGTGTTCCATGTATCTAATCTGAAGAAGACCCTTGGGAAACACATTTCTCCATATACCGAATTGCCTCCTTTAGATGATGAAGGACTGCTGATACTGATTCCCGAACGAATCATACAGACTAGAGAAAGAAATCTCAGGAACATGGTAATCAGAGAATACTTGGTTCAATGGAAAGAATATCGCTAGAGGATGCCACCTGGGAAGGTGAACATGTATTACAACATCCCAGTTTGAATTTTCTTGAGGACAAGCAATATCAAGTGGGGAGGACTGTAATGTCCTCTTCCAATTAGGCCTTGAGGCCCAAAACCGCCAACCTATGTGATTCCTATGGGTTCGAATGGTTACTGACAGCTAGGGAATCAGCTAAGGACTGATGCCATCCATAGAAGATCTAGGGCATCATCATTAGGTCAAGAAGGGCCACCGGGGCCAAAGGCCACCTTCGGGCATGCCATCCAAGCATTATTTAATGATGCATGCACTCATTAAGTCTCCATTCGCATGCATGCAAGTCAACTACAAATTAGAAGATAAAGTGACCTAATTAGGTCAAAGATTAGGGTTTTCATAGTTGAAAGTTATAAACGGAGGATAGAGCGAAAGGAGACTTCACTTTTGATGATTATTATTTTGGGAGCTCTTGGATAGCAGCACAGCGTGCCGCACAGCAGTTGGGGTTGGAGACGGAGTCTGCAACTAACGGGATTTCGGCAATGAAACATTTGTCCTAGTCTCATTCAGGGTAAGCCATACAGGTTCACCATTTGCTCTTACATTCATTCATAAGCTATCCAGTATATGGTATAGGTCGTTGCAGGGACATGTGTACAGGCGTAAGGGGGGTTTTCAGCCAAAAATCCCTAATCAATTGTTGGGCCTTCAGATCTTAGCTTTACTCCGAAACTCATGCACCATTCTCATCATTAGCATCATACTCTGGTACCCGGTGATTATCAGATCCATCCGTGCTCATTCGGAGTAGTTACCAGCTATTTCAGGATCGAGGGGGCGTGAGCAGCTGCCTCTCTGGATCAAGTCGCTATCCTGCCTAGAGATCTCAGAAACTCCACATGTACCAGGAATTCTCTCTGGCACGGGAAGGCTATCAATCCTGCAAATCAGCAGCGTCATCGGACACCTCCTTCACTGAAAACATCACCCTTTTCTGACTTGGGTTCTTGCTGCCGGGGTTTCACCGGAAGTAGAAGATATATGTCCATCTCCGATTCAGTTATTGATGCTTGCATACTTTCTCAAGAGCATTCTAGCCGACTTATCAGTGGTAAGTGTTCATTCTATCTCACAAACCCTAACCCTAATTTTTGCTATAAAATAGTAATTTTTTGCATGGCAGTTTGCATGCCCAGTTGTATCAGCATATTTGCTTAGAAATAGAAAATATCGGGATTTGGGATATTACAGTCACTTAAGTCTCCATATTTACAAGTCTAGTTTCCAAATTGTCGTACCTTTGACTCAGTGCCTTCTTGATTATGTCGTATGTATTGTCCTTCATATGGTTTATTTCTACTTCTTACTCAAATATAAAGAAAATTGTATAACTAACTTTCCGCCTTCTTGTAGTTTCCTTTGTCTTATCAACATTCATCATGGTATTCCTTCTTCAATTTTAAAAATAATAATTTGGTTACTATCATGATGCATAATAATTTAATTTATGATGAAGTTGATTCACAAGCTCAAGATATGCTCGTCGAACTAATTATTGCTCCCCCCTCACCCTTATTTTATTATAAATTTCACAACCTTTCCTCAACATGATCACTGAAGTACATGAATTACACAACATTTTACATATATGGAAACTCCCAAAGGGTATACTATAGGTACACTCCTCTAAATGAGAAATTATCCTCATAAATTTTAACTTAACCTCAAGTTCATCTATACATAAGGTGGCGACACCATAAATTTTTATTACTGACTCCAATCACTATTATTTTGTAACCAACCAAGTACAATGTGCTCTTGCTCAATGATTTGATACATAATCAATATGTGAATCAACTCAACCTTCACGTTGTCCGATATAAACAAAACAAAATACTTTATTACAGATCACAATACATTGACTTTTAACATCACGAGTTGTAGGTAAAACAATTTTCCTTAGGCAAATGCATGTTGTCACATTGTCTTTGCGGCTTAAGTAGTCACTGATGAGCACTCCTACGGTTTGTTGATGTATTTGTAACTTCGGAGTGTATTCACTTGTATATTTTATATATTGTATTTCATTGGTCCCTGATGTTCCAATGGGGAGAATCATAAATGTAATAAACTCATGTAAAGTCATTGAGGTTAACCCTTCATTTTAAGTCAAGGCAATAGTCCCCACAATTGAGTTGAGGTTAACCCTCCGATTGTAAGTAGGGGCAATAGTCCTCATAGTTAAGGGGTACTAGGGTTATTAGAATTTCCTAGAGAAGTCGGCCCTATAGAGTAATTGACAAGTCGAAAACTAATATAAATAGAGAGTGAGACTCTCTATTTGTCACTTACACTCACTCAACTGGGGCGCATGAGTGAGAGAGGAAGTGCTGGCACAAGTGAGAGAGATCAGCTGTCAGAGATCATCTTTATGTTTTCGGGTTTTACTTTTGCTACAGGTGCTCATTCTATTTCTGAGGAAGTTGCAGGGTTTTCTCCTTTATGGTTTCCCCGAGGAAAATTCTTTGTGTCTCTTGTCTCTTGTGATTATTGTTGTGCATGTTATTCTCTCAAATAAGATCCTAGATCATATTGTCTAAATGATAAAAATCTAACATGGTTGCGCCACACTCGTTGTGATTCCCTGCTGAAACCTCCTATGTTCATTTAACCTAATATCGAATTAACTTGATTTGTCTCTTAACCTTGTAACCTAATTTAGATTCATCTCATTAATTTACGTTAAAATTTAAATCTTCTAATAAACTTCATGTTTAATTTAAATTAAGTTAAAAGATTTGAATCATCATCTAACTTTCCTAACTTTTATTTATATGTATTTTTAAATCAACATAAAAACCATATATATATATATATTAAATAGTTTAATTTACATATATAAAATTCAATATATATATATATATATAATCAAATTTATAACATATTAAGAAATTAAAAAATTTAAACCATAAAATTTAAATAATTTAAACTATTAACTTTAACAATTTAAAATTTTATTATATATATTAAAAAAATACAATTTTAAACATTTATAACCTATGTTAAAACATTCACCATAAATAATGTAAACATTTAAACGCATTAAAATTTATTTCGAAAGTTATACCTAACCCTAGCTCCTAGCTCACGTGGCTTCTCCTCACTCCATCGCCGATCCACCCCACCCTTCCTCTTCTCTCCACGCAGCAACCCCCACCTCAGCTTCTCATCCACCCTACCCCCTCACCTCTTCCTCTCATTACTCCCGCCCTAAATACCTGCCTTAGTCTCCTAGTCCACCTACCACCCGCTAGCTCCTCCCACCGTATTCTTCTCCTATCCCCTTCTACCATTGACATCCTCATCAAGCTTCTCCACCCGAGTTACACATGCTTTTCTTCCCACCCATGGTCTCCTCCATTGCTTTCCTATCCAATGCCACAATGGATACCACGGTGAAGGATCATGAAGCATGCATGCCACACCCTCCTCCCACCATCCCAAATTTGGGTGCCTCCCCATAAAGGCAGGTCACTCCCTCCTCACGCACGAAGGCCATTCGAGTGGATGTATCTGGTGCAAGTTCAATATTCCTCCCCTGTAATGCGAGAGGGATGCTAGGTTATCTCACAGGGTTCACTGAACCCAAACCTCTAGGTTCGGAATTCAACGAACCTAAAAAAGTTTACAAAGTTAGTTCAGGTTCGGCGAACCTCAAGGCCGAACCTTAAACGAACCTAAATGACGAACCTCAAGCCAAACCTCAAGTCATTAGGTTCGGCGAACCTATCTAAAATGAACCTCAGCATTAGGTTCGGGCTGACTTTGACTTGTACGATTGGGTATTTGCTAACGGTTTTTCATTGTTTTCACCCTGGAGAGTCGAGAGACTCGACGCTACCTTGCTGGAGAAGCACCTGTTGGAGAGTGGAGTTGTTGTATACGTAGAGCCAGTGAGCCCATGACCCCCTACTGGTTTCAGCATCCGACGTCTATCCATCCGTCCTGACTCTAGTGAGCTTCCATGACCATGACCACGACCACGACCGCGATCTGCTTCGAACCATGCCACCATGAGTCCAGACCGTCGAGTCGTCGACCATGCCGTCTCTGCCTGCACGGTCACTCCCGTCGCCATCTACAGAGTCGCAGAATCCAAGTGCATTGATGTTGGACAATGGACAGTGCCCTCCCGTCGCCAGTCTGCAATAGTGGACTAAGGCCACGGGCCACAGGCTCACAGAGGCACGCCGACAGCTTACAAGTTTCAACGGTCACGGGTATGCTCATGAGTCATTGCTATTTACTGTTTTTTTTAAAACCTATTTTATTTGTTATTTTTCATTTGTTTTAAGGGCTATTGGCCAACACACTCAGCCACTTCCAAATTTGTTTTATTTTTTATTTTTTTATTTTTATTTGTTTTAAGGGCCAACACAGTCAGCCACTTCAGGCTTCAGTGAGTTAGCATTGTTGTGTTATTTGTAAATTGTTAGTGTTTATTTGTTTTGTTTTATTTTTTAGCTTTTATTTGTTTTTTTTTAGGTTTTTTTCCCCACAGGGGCAACTTGTCAAGTGCTATCAGTTACAAATTACTGCAAACAATACTACAATTTGTAGACAGTTGTCTGCAAATTGTAATTTTGTAGGAAAAATTGCAGACAGTAATGCAATTTGCAAACTATTGTCTGCAAATTGTAATTTTGTAGACAATAGTTTGTGTTTTTTTTCCATAGAATGGAATGGTAATTTAAAAGAATGTACTTGATTTTTAATTTATGATTGTAATATTGCAGAAATCCTTGCCATGGCGCCTCGAAGATCAATCGCAGAAGGATGGAAATATGTGGAGAAACTCGAAGAGTCTGTTGGGAGGCATCTAAAATGCAAATTATGCAATGTTGAGTTTGTTGGGTCTTTGACAAGAGTGATGGATCACTTACTATCAATTAGTGCTGGAAGAGGAGGTGGTGTTGAGGGATGTCCAGGGGTGTTTGAAGAACTCAAGGGAACACTCCAAAAAGACTATGACATGATTTAAAAAACCCAACAGACAAATGAGAATAAAAGACAGCGCATCCAGGCAGAGTTGGGAATGAATTACAGCCCCTCGTCACCATTTTCTTCAAGCATAGCTGGAGATGGAATTTCATCCCAGGTTCAGTCCACAAGATTGAGAGAGAGCGGGACATTAAACTCTCTTTGTAAACCTGTACAGAAGCAGGAAGTTGACGATGCTTTGGCTGATCTTTTTTATGAATCAGGTATCCCATTTAATGTGGCTAGAAGTCCTTATTTTGTGAATGCATGTGCTAAGATTGCAGAATTTGGAAAAGGATATGTACCTCCTAGTTCTGAGGCGATAAGGACCACACTTCTCAAGAGGTCAAAAGAAAGGGTAACAAACAGGTTGTTAAAGATCAAGGAGTCTTGGAAAGAAACAGGCTGCACAATTTTATCAGATGGTTGGTCAGATATGAATAATAGGACAGTAATTAATGTGTTGGTTTACAGCCCTAAAGGGGTATTATTTTTGAAGGTGATTGATGCTTCGGGACACAAGAAGACATTAGAATATATTTTCAAGATTTTACATGAATCCATTCTTGAAATTGGGGGAAAAAATGTGGTTCAAGTCGTCATAGACAGTGCCTCAAATTGTGTGGGAGCAGGGAAAATGATAATGGATAAATGCAAAACAATTTATTGGACCCCTTGCGCTACTCATTGCCTAGACTTGCTATTGCATGATTTAGCAAAGTTTCCATGGATTAATGATGCAGTTCGAAAGGGGAAACAAATTTCCCACTTCATTTGTAACCATCACCTCACACTGAGTTTGTATAGGAGGCAAGCATCCAAAGAGCTGCTATGGCCTTGTGATACTCGATTTGCAACATATTATATTACTCTCAAAAGAGTGGTTGAGAAAAAGATAAGTGTGAGGGGTGTTATTTTCATTAATGAGTGGGAAAGATCTCACCTTTCAAAAGAACCCAAAGGAAAGGAGTTGGAACAAATAATCTTAGGCAATGCTTTTTGGGAAAGTGCTATGAAGGTTTTAAAAGTATGTGAACCAATTGTTGACATGCTTCGGATGGTTGATAGTGACACTCCTTCTATGGGTTTTGTTTATGAGGGCATTGATCGTTGCAAGGAATCAATTGCAAAATCCTTCAACAATGTGGAAAATGACTACATGGAAATATGGGAGCTAGTAGATAAAAGGTGGAAGATGTTGCATACTCCTTTGCATGCAACAGCTTGTGATTTGGATCCTAGGTTGTTTGGGATTCAAAGACATAATGATGCTGAAGTAATGAGTGGCCTTTATGATGCTATTGACCGGTTGGTTCCAGATCGAGAAGAAGCTAGTAGGCTTAGAGAGCAACTTTGAGCATACAAGATGGAAGAGGGGATATTTGGAAAGAATTCTTCCATAGAGGATAGGATCAAAATTCCTCCAGGAAGATGGTGGGAGTTTTATGGCGCAGAGACACCTGAATTGCAACATTTTGCAATTCGTGTTTTGAGTCAAGGATCAAGTGCTTCTCCCTGTGAAAGAAACTGGAGTGCCTTTAATCACATCCAAACCAAGAAAAGAAACAGGTTATTATCTTCAAGGTTGGAAGACTTGGTTTATGTGCACAACAATTTACATTTGGCCTTAAGCAGTTTGGCCAAAAATTCTTCTAGCTCCTATCACCCATGGTTTGAGCCTATTCCTAGTGTAGAAGAATATTTTGGCATTGATGGTGACAGTGATGATGGGGATGAACCTCATGATGATGGAGTTCCATATATTGATGACTATGAGGATCACAATTCCAGTGCCTTTAGCGCTCCATGTGCTCTTGATGATTTAGAGCTTTATGATATTACTAGTAGGCCACAAGAATAGAAGTTTTATCATATTTTAAGTTTTGTGAAACAAGTTCAAGGCTGATAACTATTTGACAGTATGGATTTCCTTAAATTTTGAAACATGAAGACTATTTATACTTCATTTTGCAATCTGTAGTTTGATCATGTGCAACTTTGCAAGTATTTAAGGGATAAAATGTTTTGCAATCTTCTATTTATGAGATGAAATTACAAGTATTTGAAAATTGGCTTAATAGCTATCATGAATCATGATTAAGCTAACCCTTGATCTTTAAAGGTTCATTATTGTTTATTTTGAAATGATTTATGCTATAATTCATGATATAGAGTCTAGACTACACTCTATGAATCTACAACAATACTAATTTCTAATTAGTGTGTGTGTGTGTGTATTCAAAAATGTAAATAGATGAACCTATGATGAACCCCATCCGAACTCCATCCAAAAGATCGAACCCGAATCGAACCTGAAGCTTGCCAAACCCGAACATGAACCCGAACCATGTGACATAGATGCCAGGTATGGAAACATTTGTATCTTTGAGGGTGAGCAATTCCTGACTTTGGCTTAAAGATTGGAACTCAAAGGTTGGTGTGTAGGTCACAAGGATTATGGAATTTAGAGGTAAAGGCATAGATTAGTCCCTTTTGATTTTATAGATCTGAAAATGCCATTACGTTTCTCGTGAGGATATATATATATATATATATATATATATATTGTTTTCCAGAGTGGGAGCTCCCCTCCACTTCTCCACCTTCACGTGGCCCAGCTATGTGTTGTCAATGTGTAAGGGGAATATAACACTTAAATTTGAAATGTATCGTGTGTTAGTTCAAGTTTCCTCGGTATAGGTTGTTTAAATTAAGAAGGATAAAGGGTACCTACTAGGTGATAGTAATGGTCGTGGTTTGTATTTGACATTCCATTGAGTAAGTTAAATTGACCACCAACCTTGGATTTGGTTTTAAGCCAAGATAGTTTTGCTGATTCTCATTTCTATACCTGATATTATATAATTAATTCTCCAAGTATAAATAAATAGTTTAAGTGTACAACATTCTCATCATCAGCATCATACTCCGGTACCCAGTGATTATCAGATCCGTCCGTGCTCATTCGGAGCAGTTACCAGCTATTTCGAGATCGAGTGGGAGTGAGCAGCTGCCTCTCTGGAGCAAGTCACTATCCTTCCTAGAGATCTCAGAAACTCCGCATGTACCAATAATTCTCTCCGGCACGGGAAGGCTATCAGTCCTGCAAATCGGCAGCGTCATCGGACACCTTCTTCACTGAAAATGTCACCCTTTTCTGACTTGGGTTCTTGCTGCTGGAGTTTCACCGGAAGCAGAAGATATCTGTCCATCTTCGATTCAGTTCTTTATGCTTGCATACTTTCTCAGGAGCAGTCTAGCCAGCTTATCAGTGGTAAGTGTTCATTCTATCTCACGAACCCTAACCCTAATTTTTGCTATAAAATAGTGATTTTTGCATGGCAGTTTGCATGCCCAGTTGTATCAACATATTTTCTTAGAAATAGAAAATATCAGGATTTGGGATATTACAGTGGTATCAGAGCTATCTTCTTGGCTAGCTGTGGGCTTAATAAATGAAACTTAGATGAATACAGAAGGAGACCCTTTTGTAACCTATAGGAGGAGGAAGAGTAGATACACGAGGGAGTTTGAGGATATCCAACTAGAGGATACCAATTTAGATATGGAACAAACAGGTATACACTTGGATAGGGGAAAAGGAATGGGAGAAGAAGAGGATCGGATGGAGTTTCATAGCTTGGTCTCTGCATTGGAAGACTTAGCCAAAGGACAAAAATATGTACTCAATGCAATCAACAGATTATCAGCGAAACCGGAAACAGGTATCAATAGTACACCTCCCTCACTGGTAGATCGGGGGTCTACAAGTAGTAGTGGAAAGATAGCGTACACTAACATTCAGAATACTCTGCACATATACAACAGAACTTCTATCAGGACTACCATGCCTCACTTCCTTGCAGATATAGTAGGGGGGCTGGTCATGCAAGTAGAACCTAGCGAGCCTTTTGGGGATTATTTACTGGAGTATAGAGACTTAGGGGATGAGTTTCATGCTGCCATGTATTTTTCAAATTTCTGCAACATGAAGAGTAGGAACAGGCCCAGGAATTTCAACAAGGGTTTCAATCACAACTATGAGTTGCAGAAGACCTTGGGCAGGTTGACCATCCCAAACTTTGATGGGACTCGCGGAGGATCAGCGAGGATATGGATTCAAAAGTTGGATACCTATTTCCAACTCAACCCCATGACAGAGACAGATGCCATTAAATTGGCTACACTTCACCTGGATGGAGAAGCTCACGAGTGGTGGTACCACGGATTGGTGACATTGGGTCACAACACCAGACATTCCTACGGTGAGTTCACTCAGAAGCTCATAGAAAGGTTTGAAAGGAAAGATCCAGAGATACATTTCAGGGAGTTGGCTCAACTCAAACAGATCGGTAGTGCAGAAGCTTTCATTTCAGAATTTCAGAGGATAGCCGTCATGGTAACGGATGTGTCAGAGAACAGATTGACTATGTTATCCACTAAGGCCCTCACAGAGCCACTATGGGGATGGGTGAAAGCCTACAAACCCCTCACTCTGTAGGATGCCATTAGCAAAGCAAGAGATCTTCAGGATTCAGTCCCCCCCAAAAAAATCCCACTGAAAACCAATTTTCATGTTAGGGACAAGGACAGGAAACCTTTCCAGCAGGATGTGCCCAAGGAAACCTGGTTAGACGAGGACACTAGGAAATATTTGAGAAGGAAGAAACTATCCTTCACCTGTCAGGAACCATGGGTACCAAGACACAGGTGTGCAGGGAAGGCAAAGGCTCACTACATTGAGGTATATTCAGACAGTGATGAAGACAACTATGAGCAGGAAGCCACAGAAGAACTACGGGCAGCTGAGGAGGAATCACACCAGGGTGATACACCAGAGGGAGTCATTGCTACATTATCTAGAGTACCAAGATTCCATACTCTCAGGGTCAGGGGAGTAGTACAGGGTCACAGAGTAGGAGTATTGATTGATGGGGGATCCACCCACAATTTCATTGACTCCGCTTGGGTAGCCAAGAGAGGTATTCAGACCGAGAACTTCGAAGGATTCACTGTAGCAGTAGCTGGGAACTCCATCATGGAGTGCAACTACTGGATCCCAAAATTGAATGTCGCCTTAGGTAACTATCAGATGACAGACTCTTTCTATGTAGTAGATGTAGCAGATACTCATGTGGTATTGGGTGTTCAGTGGCTTTACTCTATAGGGAAATACACTACAGACTACAGGGCAATGGAAATGGAATTCCAGGGGCTAGATGACAAACAGGTAGTTTTGAGGGGCATGAACACTTATCCCCCAAAACCGGTCTCGTCACAGAGAATGGAGGCAGTACTCCGATAGGATGATATAGAATGGGTTGCAGAATGTTTGGTCACCTTCAGGAAACCCCCAGAGACCAGCACACAACACCCAAGTGACATTCAAACCTTGCTACAGAAACATGAAAAGGTTTTTCGGGACCTTCCATTAGGTAGACCACCAGACCGAGGTTTTGAACACATCATCGAGCTAGAGGAGGGGACACAAGCAGTCATCACCACTCCTTACAGGCATCCCAAAAGATACAAGAATGAGATTGAGAAAACAATCAAAGAATTACTGGAGCTTGGATATATTCGGGCCAGTTCTAGCCCCTTTGCATCCTCAGTAGTACTAGTTAAAAAGAAGGATGGTACACTGTGAATGTGCATCGATTATCGAGCACTCAACAAAAAGACCATTAAGAACAGGTATCCCATTTCCAGAATTGATGAAATCATGGATGAGCTTCGGGGAGCTCAATACTTCTCCAAGATCAATCTTCGCTCGGGATACCATCAGATCAGGGTAAGGGACCAGGACATCTCCAAAATAGCTTTTCACTGTCACTATGGTCACTATGAGTTTTTAGTCATTCCCTTTGGACTTACCAATGCTCCAGCCACTTTTCAGTCATGCATGAACCACACCTTCAGAGCACAGCTACGCAAGTTTTTGCTCGTATTCTTTGATGACATCCTGATTTACAGCAAAACATGGGAAGAGCATCTCAAACACCTGGACGAAGCATTGAGTATTTTAGAAGAACAGTCGCTTTATGCGAAAATGTCCAAGTGTGAGTTTGGCATGAAGGAAATGTTGTATTTAGGACACATAATCAATACAGAAGGAGTACAGGTTGATATGGAGAAAACCCGAGCTATCAAAGATTGGCCCACGCCAAAAACAGTTACAGAATTGAGAGGTTCCTTAGGTCTATGCCTTTATTACCGATGATACATTAAGGGATTCTCCCAATTTGCAGCACCCCTCACAGATCTCACCAAGAAGGGAGCGTTCACTTGGACAGAATTAGCACAGAAAACTTTCAAGGAGATGAAGGTTATTATGAGTTCTTTTCCAGTTCTAGCATTACCAGACTTCTCACAACCCTTTGTAGTAGAATGTGATGCCTCAGGGGAAGGGTTAGGAGTAGTGTTGATGCAAAATCATCACCCTATTGCATTTGAGAGCCGTAAACTGAATAACTACAAGCGCCATTACTCCATATATGACAAGGAGATGCTAGCCATCTTGCATGCTCTCACAAAATTCAGACAATACCTGGTGGGCAGTAAGTTCAAAATCAAAACTGATCATAATAGCCTCAAGTATTTCCTGGAGCAGAAGGAACTGAATGAGCAACAGAAGAAATGGGTCAGCAAAGTACAAGCCTACGATTTCGAGATCGAGTATGTAAAAGGTAAGAATAATGTAGTAGCTGATGCATTATCCAGGCGTCCCACCCCATTATCTCTCAGTAGTATATCCACAGATTGGAGGGCACTTCTCTTAGTAGAATACTCCAAAAATAAATTCGCTTGCGAATTATTGGACGGGCAAATTCAAGATGACAGGTACAGGATTGTTGATAACATCATCTATTACAAAAACGGGATATACCGTGTTCTAGAATCCACATTGAGGAAAAAGATCATTCAGGCAGCCCATGATTCTCCTTTATCAAGGCATCAAGGTTTCTTAAAGACCTACAGGCAGATCAGAGAGAGGTTCTCATGGAAGGGCCTCAAGGGGGAAATTATGCAGCATGTCCAGGAATGTAGCATCTGTCAGCAGAACAAGATTGAGAACACCCATCCAGCAGGGTTACTCCAGCCACTACCGATTCCAGAACAGAAGTGGGAAAGCATCTCCATGGAATTTATTTCAGGATTGCCCAAGGTCCAAGGGCGAGATTGTTTATATGTAGTAGTTGATAGACTGACCAATTTTGCACATTTCTTCTCGATATCATTAGACTACTCGGCAGCTCAAGTAGCTGAGTTATTCTTCAGGGAGATCTTCAGGTTACACAGGTTACCTAAGACCATTGTCAGTGCTCGGGATAGCAGATTCACGGGTGCCTTCTAGAAGGAACTGTTCAGATTGGTGGGGACTGAACTGGCTACTAGTATGAGTTATCATCCCCAAAGTGACGGGAAAATGGAAATAGTCAACAAGTGGATCGAAGGATATTTAAGGAACTACGTAGCAGGGCAACAACGAACCTGGATCAAATGGCTACACCTAGGGGAGTATTGCTACAATACTACCTATCACATGTCTATTAGGATGACTCCTTTTAAGGCATTATATGGTTATGAGGCCTTGGACTATGCGGATTTGGAATTTGGAGATAGTAGGGCTCCTAAGCCTAAGGATTGGATACAGGACATTCAAGACATTCTAAAAATATTGAAGGAGAATTTACAAACAGCCCAGAATCAACAGAAGTTGTATGCCGACAAACACAGGATCGAGCAGAGCTTTAAGGTAGGGGATTTAGTATACTTAAGGCTCCAGCCTTACAAACAGTCCTCACTTAAGAAGAAAGGAGCAGAGAAGTTAAAACCCCGCTTCTATGGACCATACAGAATAATCAGGAAGGTGGGAGAGGTGGCATATGAACTAGAACTTCCACAGGAAAGAAAAATTCACAATGTGTTCCATGTATCTAATCTGAAGAAGACCCTTGGGAAACACATTGCTACATCTACCGAATTTCCTCCTTTAGATGATGAAGGACTGCTGATACTGATTCCCGAACGGATCATATAGACTAGAGAAAGAAAGCTCAGGAACATGGTAATCAGAGAATACTTGGTTCAATGGAAAGAATACCGCCATAGGATGCCACCTGGGAAGATGAACATGTATTGAAGCATCTCAGTTTGAATTTGCTTGAGGACTTGCAATATCAAGTGGGGAGGACTGTAATGTCCTCTTCCTATTAGGCCTTGAGGCCCAAAACCACCAACCTATGTGATTCCTGTGGGTTCGAACGGTTACTGACAGCTAGGGAATCAGCTAAGGACTGATGCCATCCATAGAAGATCTAGGGCATCATCATTAGGTCAAGAAGGGCCACCGGGGCCAAAGGCCACCTTCGGGTATTCCATCCAAGCATTATTTAATGATGCATGCACTCATTAAGTCTCCATCCGCATGCATGCAAGTCAACTGCAAATTAGAAGATAAAGTGACCTAATTAGGTCAAAGATTAGGGTTTTCGTAGTTAAAAGTTATAAAAGGAGGATAGAGCGAAAGGAGACTTCACTTTTGATGATTATTATTTTGGGAGCTCTTGGATAGCAACACAGTGTGCCGCACAGCAGTTGGGGTTGGAGACGGAGTCTGCAACTAACGGGATTTCGGCAATGAAACATCTGTCCTAGTCTCATTCAGGGTAAGCCATACAGGTTCACCATTTTCTCTTACATTCATTCATAAGCTATCCAGTATATGGTATAGGTCGTTGCAGGGACACGTGTACAGGCGTAAGGGGGGTTTTCAGCCAAAAATCCCTAATTAGTTGCTGGGCCTTCAGATCTCAGCTTTAATCCGAAACTCAGGCACCATTCTCATCATTAGCATCATACTCTGGTACCCGGTGATTATCAGATCCGTCCATGCTCATTCGGAGCATTTACCAGCTATTTCAGGATCGAGGGGGCGTGAGCAGCTGCCTCTCTCGAGCAAGTCGCTATCCTGCCTAGAGATATCAGAAACTTCACATGTACCAGGAATTCTCTCTGGCACGGGAAGGCTATCAATCCTACAAATCAGCAGCGTCATCGGACACCTCCTTCACTGAAAACATCACCCTTTTCTGACTTGGGTTCTTACTGCTGGGGTTTCACCGGAAGTAGAAGATATATGTCCATCTCCGATTCAGTTCTTGATGCTTGCATACTTTCTCAAGAGCGGTCTAGCCGGCTTATCAGTGGTAAGTGTTCATTCTATCTCACAAACCCTAACCCTAATTTTTGCTATAAAATAGGGATTTTTGCATGGCAGTTTGCATGCCCAGTTGTATCAGCATATTTGCTTAGAAATAGAAAATATCGGGATTTGGGATATTACAGTCACTTAAGTCTCCATATTTACAAGTCTAGTTTCCAAATTTCCATACCTTTGACTCAGTGCCTTCTTGATTATGTTGTATGTATTGTCCTTCATATGGTGTATTTCTACTTCTTACTCAAATATAAAAAAAATGTATAACTAACTTTTCGCCTTCTTATAGTTTCCTTTGTCTTATCAACATTCATCATGGTATTCCTTCTTCAATTTTAAAAATAATAATTTGGTTACTATCATGATGCATAATAATTTAATTTATGATCAAGTTGATTCACAAGCTCAAGATACGCTTGTCGAACTAATTATTGCTCCCCCCTCCCCCTTATTTTATTATAAATTTCACAACCTTTCCTCAACATGATCACTGAAGTACATGAATTACACAACATTTTACATATATGGAAACTCCCAAAGGGTATACTATAGGTACACTCCTCTAAATGAGAAATTATCCTCATAAATTTTAACTTAACCTCAATTTCATCTATACATAAGGTGGCGACACCATAAATTTTTATTACTGACTCCAATCACTATTATTTTGTAACCAACCAAGTACAATGTGCTCTTGCTCAATGATTTGATACATAATCAATATGTGAATCAACTCAACCTTCACATTGTCCGATATAAACAAAACAAAATACTTTATCACAGATCACAATACATTGACTTTTAACATCACGAGTCGTAGGTAAAACAATTTTCCTTAGGCAAATGCATGTTGTCACATTGTCTTTGCGGCTTAAGTAGTCACCGATGAGCACTCCTACGGTTTGTTGATGTATTTGTAACTTCGGAGTGTATTCACTTGTATATTTTATATTGTATTTCATTGGTCCCCGATGTTCCAATCGGGAGAATCATAAATGTAATAAACTCATGTAAATTCATTGAGGTTAACCCTTCGTTTTAAGTCAAGGCAATAGTCCCCACAATTGAGTTGAGGTTAACCCTCCGATTGTAAGTAGGGGCAATAGTCCTCACAGTTAAGGGGTACTAGGGTTATTAGAATTTCCTAGAGAAGTCGGCCCTATAGAGTAATTGACAAGTCGAAAACTAATATAAATAGAGAGTGAGACTCTCTATTTGTCACTTACACTCACTCAACTGGGGCGCATAAGTGAGAGAGGAAGTGCTGGCACAAGTGAGAGAGATCAGCTGTCAGAGATCATCTTTATGTTTTTGGGTTTTACTTTTGCTACAGGTGCTCATTCTATTTCTGAGGAAGTTGCAGGGTTTTCTCCTTTATGGTTTCCCCGAGGAAAATTCTTTGTGTCTCTTGTCTCTTGTGATTATTGTTGTGCATGTTATTCTCTCAGATAAGATCCTAGATCATATTGTCTAAATGATAAAAATCTAACACAGTTGGGCCACACTCATTGTGATTCCCTGCTGAAACCTCCTATGTTTATTTCACCTAATATCGAATTAACTTGATTTGTCTCTTAACCTTGTAACCTAATTTAGATTCATCTCATTAATTTACGTTAAAATTTGAATCATCATCTAACTTTCCTAACTTTTATTTATATGTATTTTTAAATCAACATAAAAACCATATATATATATATATTAAATAGTTTAATTTACATATATAAAATTCAATATATATATATATATATAATCAAATTTATAACATATTAAGAAATTAAAAAATTTAAACCATAAAATTTAAATAATTTAAACTATTAACTTTAACAATTTAAAATTTTATTATATATATTAAAAAAATACAATTTTAAACATTTATAACCTATGTTAAAACATTCACCATAAATAATTTAAACATTTAAACGCATTAAAATTTATTTCGAAAGTTATACCTAACCCTAGCTCCTAGCTCACGTGGCTTCTCCTCACTCCAACGCCGATCCACCCCACCCTTCCTCTTCTCTCCACGCAGCAACCCCCACCTCAGCTTCTCATCCACCCTACCCCCTCACCTCTTCCTCTCATTACTCCCGCCCTAAATACCTACCTTAGTCTACTAGTCCACCTACCACCTGCTAGCTCCTCCCACCGTCTTCTTCTCCTATCCCCTTCTACCATTGACATCCTCATCAAGCTTCTCCACCCGAGTTACACATGCTTTTCTTCCCACCCATGGTCTCCTCCATTGCTTTCCTATCCAATCCCACAATGGATCCCACGGTGAAGGATCACGAAGCATGCATGCCACACCCTCCTCCCACCATCCCAAAGTCGGGTGCCTCCCCATAAAGGCAGGTCACTCCCTCCTCATGCACCAAGGCCATTCGAGTGGATGTCTCTGGCGCAAGTTCAATCTTCCTCCCTTGTAATGCGCGAGGGATGCTAGGCTATCTCACAGGGTTCACTGAACCCGAACCTCTAGGTTTGGAATTCAACGAACCTAAAAAAATTTACAAAGCTAGTTCAGGTTCGGCGAACCTGAAGGCCGAACCTCAAACGAACCTAAATGACGAACCTCAAGCCAAACCTCAAGCCATTAGGTTCAGCGAACCTATCTAAAATGAACCTCAGCATTAGGTTCTGGCTGACTTTGACTTGTACGATTGGGTATTTTCTAACGGTTTTTCATTGTTTTCACCCTGGAGAGTCGAGAGACTCGACGCTACCTTGCTGGAGAAGCACCTGTTGGAGAGTGGAGTTGCTGTATACGTAGAGTCAGTGAGTCCATGATCCCCTACCGGTTTTAGCATCCGACGTCTTTCCGTTCGTCCAGACTCTAGTGAGCTTCCATGACCGCGACCACGACCGCGATCTGCTTCGAACCACGCCACCACGAGTCCAGACCGTCGAGTCGTTGACCACGCCGTCTCTGCCTGCATGGTCACTCCCATCGCCATCTACAGAGTCGCAGAATCCAAGTGCGTTGACGTTGGACAATGGACAGTGCCCTCCCGTCGCCAGTCTGCAATAGTGGACTAAGGCCATGGGCCACAGGCTCACAGAGGCACGCCGACAGCTTACAGGTTTCAACGGTCACGGGTATGCTCATGAGTCATTGCTATTTACTGTTTTTTTAAACCTATTTTATTTGTTATTTTTCATTTGTTTTAAGGGCCATTGGCCAACACACTCAGCCACTTCCAAATTTGTTTTATTTGTTATTTTTTAATTTTTATTTGTTTTTAGGGCCAACACAGTCAGCCACTTCAGGCTTCAGCGAGTTAGCACTGTTGTTTTATTTGTAAATTGTTAGTGTTTATTTGTTTTGTTTTATTTTTTAGCTTTTATTTGTTTTTTTTTTAGATTTTTTTCCCCACAGGGGCAACTTGTCAAGTGCTGTCAGTTACAAATTACTGCAAACAATACTGCAATTTGTAGACAGTTGTCTGCAAATTGTAATTTTGTAGGAAAAATTGCAGACAGTAATGCAATTTGCAAACTGTTGTCTGCAAATTGTAATTTTGTAGACAATAGTTTGTGGTTTTTTTTTCCACAGAATGGAATGGTAATTTAAAAGAATGAACTTGATTTTTAATTTATGATTGTAATATTGCAGAAATCTTTGCCATGGCACCTCGAAGATCAATCGCAGAAGGATGGAAATATGTGGACAAACTCGATGGGTCTGTTGGGAGGCATCTAAAATGCAAATTATGCAATGTTGAGTTTGTTGGGTCTTTGACAAGAGTGATGGATCACTTACTATCAATTAGTGCTGGAAGAGGAGGTGGTGTTGAGGGATGTACAGGGGTGTTTGAAGAACTCAAGGGAATACTCCAAAAAGACTATGACATGATCTAAAAAACCCAACAGACAAATGAGAATAAAAGACAGCACATCTAGGCAGAGTTGGGAATGAATTACAGCCCCTCGTCACCATTTTCTTCAAGCATAGTTGGAGATGGAAGTTCATCCCAGGTTCAGTCCACAAGATTGAGAGAGAGCGGGACATTAAACTCTCTTTGTAAACCTGTACAGAAGCAGGAAGTTGACGATGCTTTGGCTGATCTTTTTTATGAATCAGGTATCCCATTTAATGTGGCTAGAAGTCCTTATTTTGTGAATGCATGTGCTAAGATTGCAGAATTTGGAAAAGGATATGTACCTCCTAGTTCTGAGGCGATAAGGACCACACTTCTCAAGAGGTCAAAAGAAAGGGTAACAAACAGGTTGTTAAAGATCAAGGAGTCTTGGAAAGAAACAGGCTGCACAATTTTATCAGATGGTTGGTCAGATATGAATAATAGGACAGTAATTAATGTGTTGGTTTACAGCCCTAAAGGGGTATTATTTTTGAAGGTGATTGATGCTTCGGGACACAAGAAGACATTAGAATATATTTTCAAGATTTTACATGAATCCATTCTTGAAATTGGGGGGAAAAGTGTGGTTCAAGTCGTCATAGACAGTGCCTCAAATTGTGTGGGAGCAGGGAAAATGATAATGGATAAATGCAAAACAATTTATTGGACCCCTTGCGCTGCTCATTTCCTAGACTTGCTATTGCATGATTTAGCAAAGTTTCCATGGATTAATGATGCAGTTCGAAAGGGGAAACAAATTTCCCACTTCATTTGTAACCATCACCTCACACTGAGTTTGTATAGGAGGCAAGCATCCAAAGAGCTGCTATGGCCTTGTGATACTCGATTTGCAACATATTATATTACTCTCAAAAGAGTGGTAGAGAAAAAGATAAGTGTGAGGGGTGTTATTTTCATTAATGAGTGGGAAAGATCTCACCTTTCAAAAGAACCCAAAGGAAAGGAGTTGGAACAAATAATCTTAGGCAATGCTTTTTGGGAAAGTGCTATGAAGGTTTTAAAAGTATGTGAACCAATTGTTGACATGCTTCGGATGGTTGATAGTGACACTCCTTCTATGGGTTTTGTTTATGAGGGCATGGATCGTTGCAAGGAATCAATTGCAAAATCCTTCAACAATGTGGAAAATGACTACATGGAAATATGGGAGCTAATAGATAAAAGGTGGAAGATGTTGCATACTCCTTTGCATGCAACAGCTTGTGATTTGGATCCTAGGTTGTTTGGGATTCAAAGACATAATGATGCTGAAGTAATGAGTGGCCTTTATGATGCTATTGAGCGGTTGGTTCCAGATCGAGAAGAAGCTAGTAGGCTTAGAGAGCAACTTTGAGCATACATGATGGAATAGGGGATATTTGGAAAGAATTCTTCCATAGAGGATAGGATCAAAATTCCTCCAGGAAGATGGTGGGAGTTTTATGGCGCAGAGACACCTGAATTGCAACATTTTGCAATTCGTGTTTTGAGTCAAGGATCAAGTGCTTCTCCCTGTGAAAGAAACTGGAGTGCCTTTAATCACATCCAAACCAAGAAAAGAAACAGGTTATTATCTTCAAGGTTGGAAGACTTGGTTTATGTGCGCAGCAATTTACATTTGGCCTTAAGCAGTTTGGCCAAAAATTCTTCTAGCTCCTATCACCCATGGTTTGAGCCTATTCCTAGTGTAGAAGAATATTTTGGCATTGATGGTGACAATGATGATCGAGATGAACCTCATGATGATGGAGTTCCATATATTGATGACTATGAGGATCACAATTCCAGTGCCTTTAGCGCTCCATGTGCTCTTGATGATTTAGAGCTTTATGATATTACTAGTAGGCCACAATAATAGAAGTTTTATCATATTTTAAGTTTTGTGAAACAAGTTCAAGGCTGATAACTATTTGACAGTATGGATTTCCTTAAATTTTGAAACATGAAGACTATTTATACTTCATTTTGCAATCTGTAGTTTGATCATGTGCAACTTTGCAAGTATTTATGGGATAAAATGTTTTGCAATCTTCTATTTATGAGATGAAATTACAAGTATTTGAAAATTGGCTTAATAGCTATCATGAATCATGATTAAGCTAACCCTTGATCTTTAAAGGTTCATTATTGTTTATTTTGAAATGATTTATGCTATAATTCATGATATAGAGTCTAGACTACACTTTGTGAATCTACAACAATACTAATTTCTAATTAGTGTGTGTGTGTGTGTGTGTATTGAAAAATGTACATAGACGAACCTATGCCGAACCCCATCCGAACTCCATCCAAAAGATCGAACCCGAATCGAACCTGAAGCTTGCCGAACCCGAACATGAACCCGAACCATGTGACATAGATGCCAGGTATGGAAACATTTGTATCTTTGAGGGTGAGCAATTCCTGACTTTGGCTTAAAGATTGGAACTCAAAGGTTGGTGTGTAGGTCACAAGGATTATGGAATTTAGAGGTAAAGGCATAGATTAGTCCCTTTTGATTTTATAGATCTGAAAATGCCATTACGTTTCTCGTGAGGATATATATATATATATTTTGTTTTCTAGAGTGGGAGCTCCCCTCCACTTCTCCACCTTCACGTGGCCCAGCTATGTGTTGTCAATGTGCAAGGGGAATATAACACTTAAATTTGAAATGTATCGTGTGTTAGTTCAAGTTTCCTCGGTATAGGTTGTTTAAATTAAGCAGGATAAAGGGTACCTACTAGGTGATAGTAATGGTCGTGGTTTGTATTTGACAATCCATTGAGTAAGTTAAATTGACCACCAACCTTGGATTTGGTTTTAAGCCAAGATAGTTTTGATGATTCTCATTTCTATACCTGATATTATATAAATAATTCTCCAAGTATAAATAAATAGTTTAAGTGTACAACATTCTAATAAAACTGATAAATTCATAGGTAGTAGCCACGCAATACTGGCTATAAGAGGTGGTAGAATTTAGGCAAGTAAGCATTTAAGCGTTAGTTTATAAACATTATTTTTACATTTGTCAATTAATTAAATTGTAGGATTACAATCGTCATCCCTATACGTATGCATGTTTTAGTTGATAATGAACATGTATAGATGTTAAATGGATAGAATCATCCCCGGGTTGTCTGTAATTGTTCAATAAGGCCAAGGACAACGATGAAGGCTTCTATTTCTAGGGGGAACATAAGCGTAGGATTGCTTCATTCGAAGGACTATATTATAATCCCTTCTCTTCTCCGAAGGCCTTCAACGTCACCAAATGCTAATTCTCCAAGTATGCATGCATCTAATTTTCTAATTGTTAATTCATTGTATTAAAGGGTATCAGATTTGAAAAAAAATGATTTTTCCATTTTGAATTTCGAATGTTTTGGCTGGCCCTGTTCTTTGTAACCCTGACAAACATGATTCCCAAGAACGAATCTTGTATTCTATACAGTAAACCCTTTATAGAGTATTTTAAACCATCTACCATGTTGATCATTTTCCTTTTTGGTCATTTTTCTATCGAAATTCATTTGGAGGTGTTGGAGTTGCAAATATAAGCAGTTGATATTGGTGCAACACATGAATTCCATGGTACTAGATGGTGCTGAATCCATTTAAAATTACAAAAAAATGGAATATGTTGGCTATTCACATGGTATATTAGGTCAATTTAGGTGTTTATGATTGTTTTTTGTATTTTATAATTTTTTGAGCTATGAGTTTTTCTCTTTACAAAACCTTTTTTTCATAACTCAAGATTTTTCTTATTAAATTACTGGGATATATACTTTTATATATATGTTCACTAAAAAGAATATCCAATGTGGAGTTTATCCTCCCTCATAAAACCCAAAATTATCCATAAACATATCGACGTTTACCTGAAAGTACCTATATTCTCTTACCCAAAAAAACACAACTTAAACCATTTAAGGCTGGTAACTTATCACCCTGCCCTGCTGGGGTATTTAAACTCGACAATTTATACAACATAATATTAAACAATATTGAAATCCTCCCTCTCATGGCCTATATGGACACCAATGACCCACTAGGGGGAAGGGACTATTGTCTGATGACATTATGCTTGCATAAGTTTGGAATAACAAGGACTGAGAATCCTTATACATCTACCTAAAGTAGGTATCATCTAGGTTTTGGTCTGTCTCAATCCGCTGTAGGCAGTTGCTTGTTTAATCTCACTCTCGAATTTACTTCCTTCATTTGTTGGCTGACTCATTTGCATATTCCTGGATGGTTCTCTGAATATTCTCCTCCATATTCAAGTCAATGTCTGCATAACCAATACTAAATTTTGTATACTATCTTCATGCACTCCAAACTTCCTTCATTTTGTTTTATCTTGTGAGATGTTCTACAACGTCCAACCTTGGTCCCTATATATATTATATTAAAATTAATTACTTATTTCTTATGGTACAGATCAGACCTATAGCATATGTAAATGCATTAACAATACTTATTCGATCTCAAATTGCAGTGATAGATTTCTAGTTAATCATGTTTTAGTTTATGCATGAAAGGACCTTAAGGTCTTTTTTTTGAGCCAGTGGATCTACTACCATTATGTAGCGCCCTCCTACATGGAAGGTTGTCAATTCTGTATACTTTAGGACAAGTGTAAATCTACTTAGTTTTAAGTTCTATGTTTGTCATCAAATTTGTACGTAGCTCCTATAGAGTTGTTTTCTGATAACAATAAATATGTGTTGGCTGTTCTATTATCAAAAGCTTTTGTTTCTGTGATCTATATAAATTCCTACATAATTTTATCTTGACAAAACATTTCTAACCACATGGTAATAGGAATTTATATCTACATAAAATCAATTCGACAAAATATGTACTTTAGGCATTTTAAAGAATAACTAGTGCATATACATGCAATTACCAATTTTCGCATAATTGCATTTTAGCATGTTTTATACTCTAGGAATTTATAACAAGAATTCTGCATAATAATCACACTACTTGACTGTTAATCATTTGACTAAACTGGCAGTGAGATACATGTAATTGTAGGTTGTAGTAGATCCTTAGCAAAAAAAAATGATGTGTCCACCCTACCGACTAGCTAATATCTTGTTAGCCCTAGGAACTTGACGGATTTCCTAGCCCTCAAGCCCACAAACTGATAATTGTTAACACTAAAAAGTGTTCACCTAGCTCTCCATGGTCTAAACCATATAAAAATACATCATATTCCCACCATATTTCCCTTACTTTTGATCTTCACAATTGTATTTCCACAAAAAATGGTCTAAAACACCATTATTCCTTCCCATAAATGAAGGGATAGTTAGCATTCATTATGGTTTATCCCCACTTTCCCCCAAAAAGGATCAAAAACCATAAAAAAATGAGAAAAGGTCAAAATACCGTACATGAATACCATGGGAAATAAAATACCATGGGTCGCCACCTTGGGTCAAAAAACCCTAATACCATACTATAAATACATTGTGAAGGACTCTCCCAAAACACTTTTACCTTTTCATTCACATGTGGTTACGCTGTAAAATTTTTGCTCTCAAGTATCTTACACACTTTCCTGCTATCATTCCCCTAGACACACCATCATTCCACGGTGTACGTTGAGATCTTCTCCATACCCACTTTGGATCCATCCCACATTTGACAACTGTACATGGAGTAGATTGGAGAACCAACCCGTGGAGCTGCGGAACCACTTCCGGGGACGTCTACGGTGGCCCATCTTGTAGGAAAAAAGGTATTTTGTGTTTATTTTATGCATTAGTTAGTTTTTATATGAAAAATCCCTAAAAAATATTTGTTATTGTTGTTGCTAGAGTAGTTTTGTTTTTGTACTTCCATTGAACTCTTCCTTATGCTCTGGATGAGCTAAGGTTGGTGCATCTGCACGTAATAGGGGAGAAATATCCATTACAATTTTGGCGACTCCACTCGGTCGATCCATACAGATCCTTGTTTCCATAGGTTTCCTGATGGTTTTTCATTTTCTGCTCTCAGCCGTCATAGACCTGCCCCCCTCGCGACCGATCTGAACCTTTATTGCGTGAATTCTCGTTCCCCCGACCCTAGCTGGCTCTGCTTTTTCAAAAATTTCTTGTTCAGGTCGAGTCACACTTATTTGGTTGGAAGCCGTGATCTAGTATCTCTTTTCTTCCCAATAAGCATGACCAAGGTCGCGCCTTTAGCCTCGATAAGAGTGACATGGTGTCAAAACCCAAATCACTCCTGTCATGGCTTCTGGAGCGACCCCAGTTGCTATTGTAACCCAGTTTCGAGCGACCCAGTCACGTTTAACCGTATGTTTTGTGCGACTTGACTGTTTCCTACTCAAATCATGACTGTCCCTCTGTTTCATGCAAACCAGATCTCACCTGTTTGACCAACAATTTTCAATCTGTTTTTTGTGCTTCATATTCCTGTATCAGACCCCCTTTCTGTCCCAAACCCTATTTCGACCTGTTTTCTGTCTAGATCTGATATTTTTACAACCCCTTGGTATGTTTCAGATCCCACTTGCTTGGTTTATGAGATGTGTTAATCGAGCTTCATAGTTGAGACCCCATGCTTGTTTACTATGTTTAATTAAGCTCCTTTTCCTGCTCATTTGTTTCAAGTACAATTTTTTGGAAGAAAATTTTATTTTGCAGCGTTACTGTTCTTTAATGCATTATATTTGCATCCTGGGAGTGATATTGGAACATCTTCGTCGTGGATTGTTGGGTTTGACACACATCAGTTGCACACAATTCACACCATAAAAGTGAAACACTCAGTTCATGACCCTGAACAAGCCTTAAAATTAACTTAAATATAGCCAACATTGTAATCTCGTTTGAGGATAAAACGATATTGTAGTTAAGTCAGGACTTTGGGGATAGGCATCCAAACAACACCCCTCTCTCACTCACATTTTTTAGACATAGTTGTTGTCCAGTAGGGGACCAAAATCCTCTTGTATTTGTCAACAAGGTCATAACAAGTTTGTTGGGAGGTCCCCTGCTTAGCAGGAGTAAGTCACAAATGAAGGGGTTCCAAAATTCAGGGTGGAATACCGCACTCCATCTTGCACCGAAGGCTAAACCTTCACAGTCCTCCCCGTATCACCTAACTAAGGGTCGGGGACCAAAGCGATTGAGTGTGAGTAAACTAAACAGACGTGTCATGAACGAGGTGTCCTAGTGGCCATTCTTGTAGGGCTCTTTTACCCAAAGGTCCTTCTCGGTAGTGGGATTCTCTTAGCTTATATTTTTATTCCATTTTGTATTGTTTGACTGGAATTTCATTACCCTGCTGAGGATAATATTTGTGAGGGGATTCCAACTTATAGTTAGGATATTTCTTGCACTCATACCCCATAGGTTAGTGAGTCATTTGTTATTTTCATAGGTAGTGATGCACTCTTATTATGAGTCGAGCTTCATCTTGTGTGTACTCTTCCCAGATTCTACTGAAAGTAATCACTTACTTTTGGCACACATTCCTCGAATGAATGAATCCAATGATCCTGGGAGGCTATTCAAGGAGGTTAGCAAAACTTCTGCATTATCCACTTCTTCTTCTACTACTTCAAGTTGTTCTTTTATTTGAGAGACCCTTGTAAAGTATAACTGTATGGTCTCTGCATTCTGGATATTCACATTCTTCAATTTTTTTCTCAAAGTCATCTTCTGATTTATGTTCTTTCCTTCAAATAGCTTGATCAAGGAATCAAACATCTCTTTCGGTATCTTTAGGGAAGACACTTTTGGTATAAGGTGATTCGTGATTGAATCAACAATGATCTTCTTGGCCTTGACCAAGTTCTTCTTGTGTAAGGCTTTTAGCTTCATCTCCCTCTAGAACTGAAACTTCTTTACTTATTTAGGTGTCCAATTCATTTTCTTCAAGAACCACTGAGATCCAATACTTCCATGCTTGGAATTTGTTAGTTTCACCAAACTTGTCATCAAGCTGGTGTGACTAGTCATTTAGAAATGAGAGCCTCAAATGTAAATAGCAAAAGATTAGATCTTACCGATTTGCGGCGTCCGTCCTGGTTCCGGAGCTAGCTGATCTAGGGTTTGTTAGAGAAAACCTAATTTTCAAAACTTGGAATATTTCAAATATGACTGGATACAAAGATAGAACTCTTTAAGGCAATCTATCCAATGTACTCCTTTTCTGAAAACATTGGAGGGAAGCTCTCGGAACAGGAAGCCCTAGTTTACCAATTTATTCTACAGAAATTCCTGATATTGTTTTTGTGGTATCTCCAAAATTACTACTCCTCTATCTCTGAAATTTCCTTTTGTAGTAGCCTCGTTTGTGCTTGTTCCAACACCATAGGTTTCATTAGAATTGGTTTCCCCCATTGGGACTTATGGCAGTTTTCCCAAGGTGACCTGTTTCATAACTGTTCAACATAGCGAAGTTGTACAGACTTCCACATGTCATTGTTTCCTCTTCGGGGTCTGAAACTTTTACCACAGAAAGTAAATTCCATGTCCTTTCTAGAACATCTTGAGAAATTTCATTTGGACCTTTGTAGCTCGAGATATAGCAATTCTCCCCAAGTGTCTTCTTTAGGGATGAATCATGGGAAAGGATGGAACCCTAACTTGGAGGAATCATATCTCCTAGAATGTAGTGAATATGAGGCTGAAACTTGGACATAGTGTACATAGAGAATTCATATTCTACCTGTAAAAGGTTTGGCAACTTAGCCTTCTCCAATAGCGATATATAGCGAATCTACCAAAAACTATCTGTTTCAGTATTTTAGGGTTTTTCAGGCCTGGGGTCAAACTAGGGTTTGACTTTCCCAAATTTTTACCCAAATAAAAATCTCGACCCAAGTCTCTAAAATTCGATTTTGATGAGGAGAGTAATCCTATGCCGAGCTCACTCAAAAATTACTCTTCTGAGAAAAGCCCTAATTTCCCGCACCAAAAACTGAAAATGATCGAAATCAAATTCTGCTTCGATAAAAAGATGTGCCCTTCAATGGAGAGTTAGACTAGCATCCTTTTGCTGATGGATTGTGGAGATAGACCCAAAAATTAAGAATCACTAGCTTTTGCAACTGTGCAATGTCTTCTTCTTAGGTTAGCTCTGATACCATGTTAGATTTTTATCATTTAAGCAATATGATCTAGTATCTTATCTGAGAGAATAACATGCACAACAAAAATCACAAGACACAAGAGACACAAAGAATTTTCCTTAGGGAAACCATAAAGGATAAAACCCTGCAACTTCCTTAGAGATAGAATGAGCACCAATGGCAGCAGTAAAACTTGAAAACATAAGGATGATCTCCAACAACTGTTCTCTCTCTCTCACTTGAGAGAGCTTCTCCTCTCTCACTCATGCAACCCAGTGAGTGAGTGTGTGTATGATAAATAGAGAGGCTCACTCTCTATTTATATTCTTTCATTCAATTAATGTCCACTCCAATATGTCGGCCTCACTTAACAATTACTTACCAGGGCCGACATCTCTAGGAGAGTCTAATAACCCTAGTGCCTCACAACTGTGGGGAATTTTCCCTCCAATCAACACCTTGACTCAATTGTGGGGACTATTTCCCCGACTTACAATGGAAGGTTAACCTCAATGAATTTACATGACTTGTTTACATTATTGAATCTCCCAATAGGAACATCAAGGCATGACATGACTCAATTACATTATAGATACTTCCTGGAATAAACATCGGGCTACAATACATAACATATACAAGTGAATACATTCTGAAGTTACAAATACATCAACAAAAACCCGCAATCAACTATGACCCTCACCAGGTTATCTCAAACAAGAGAAAGGATTGAAAGAGAAATCCTTTTAAACACGAAGAGGGTGTGGGATTGGAAGAAGCCGCTAACTAGTCTAATTACCCAAAGGAGGCCCCAAATATTGTTGACTTAGATGAAGATCCAAGATCTCGTATAGGAGAGGTTGTCTCTTTATTGCCTGATATATCCAATTTGGTTTTTGCAGCCGAGAGAATTACTCCATTGGCTAGTCAATTAGAATGAAATAATAAAAGATATTTTCTTGAGGCAATGGATATCGATGACGAGGACACTGCTGAAACTCCCAAAAGGAAGAAGGTTGAAACTGAAGGACAACTTGTCCTAGATACAATTGTAGACACAGGGAAAAGGAAAATGAAGATATCAGGACCTCCATTTGAGGTAAAGGAGTATACATTTGTAGATAGTACTCCTGTCGATTCCTCCTCCCAGTCAAAGAACAAAGCAGAGTTAGTGGATAAATACAAAGGCATCAAAGACATAACTTCACAAGAGACTCTGAAATTATATTTTGAAGTAATAAATATTTATAATCAAGATGTTTCTTTGGTTTTAGTCAGGGATTATGTCCAAAATACTCTGAAATTGGCCTTGATAACCAAGAACAGAGTTGCTAAACTAAAAATGAACCTGAATAATATCCCCATACCTGACATGATTCATCTGCACAAGCAGACAGGAAATTTATTGTTTACTCACTTGTTGAAGATCACTATGGAATTATCCAAGTTACATACCTTCAAAGGTAAAATTGAGAACCAATTAAGGCAAGAAAAGGTGGAAAATAAGGCCCACCAAACACAGATAAAGAAGCTACAAACTGAGCTACTAGATGTTGGAGGCCAATATGATAAGGGAGCTTGGATCCAAAGGTTGTTGGATGAGAAAGAAAAAGACATTCAGTTATTGAAAAAGAATATTATCATACATGCCACCCAGTTAATATAGGTTCCTGAACTAGTTGAGATAGAAAAAGAAAAGGAGAACCTGGATAATCAGCTCACTGATTGTCAAGAAAAACTATTGAAGTTTGTTGATAAAGAAAATCAATGGAAAAAATACATGGCCTTGGTAGTAGAAAGTGAGAAATCCATAAAGGAAAAGTTTGAAGAAATGGAAATAAAGGTGTAGGAGAAAGAAAATGAGCTAGAATTGAGGATCATTACTCCTGTGGCTGGATCTAGTGAACAGGGCATAGTCCATGCTATGTCACAGGTAAGTCTTAAAGAGTTGAAAATTACTGGTTTGAAGAACCAGAATAAAAATTTGGAGGACATAGCTGGAAAGAGAGAAATAGAAAGGAAGAAATTGGAAGGCAAAGGTAAGGAACTAGTGGATAAGAACAACAAATTGACAAAACAGGTTAAGGACAGTCATCCTTACAAGGAGAAAAACATCTCATCTGGAATGTACTGATATCAGAAGCATCCAAGCTTTGGCCTTATTTAGATTTTATTCTTGATAAGGATATTGTTACACAAGTTGCTAGAAAAAATGTCTTGATGGTAAAACAAGTGTTAAATAAGAAGCCTATTGACACAACTAATAATGCAATCAAGTTCGTGAACAGCTTGAGAGAAGAGGAAATAAAAAAGGAAAATATCCAGGATAGGGTTTTGGTTATCACATGGGAAAGGAAAGTGGTAACTAAATATCATCATTTGGCAACAGTTCAAGTGAAAATTGATGTCATGCATCATCAAATCAAGGAATTCATTGAACTGTTTAATCCTTTATTTAGAAGAGGACTCCCTTTCTTCTAGGAAGAGAAAGGAGGAATGTGGTCTTAGAAAGAATATAATGATAGGTTAATCAGTTGTAGATTAGATCACAGATAGTTTGATGACATGGAGCATCAATCCTTTTCTGGAAAAACAGTGATTGATAATTTAACTGTACATTTCGAGATGTTCTTTGACTTGAAAGCCATATGTACAAAATTGCCAGAGTTCTCTTATGCTGAAAATCTGGAGCTCAGCGTAATGGCGAAGGAGATGATTAGTCTATATCTGCCAACAATCAATGGATTCTAGTTGATAACTTTGAGAAAATTAAATACAGGTTGCACCAATAGGAGTCCTCTGATGTTACCTCGTGGTCCTGTGGAGGAATCTTGGATAGATTTTGAATTTTTATGGATTAGGGATGAGGATTGGTGTACCCTATTTGGAGTTGTAAACATTTTACATCTCATTAATAAATTTTTATATTGTTAGGTGTAATATATATGGTGAATTCTACTATTTAATACATATGAATTATGTATTTGTTGAATTCAGTTATGTCTGGTATATTATTGTTCTGCTATAATAGGTTTTTCTTTTCGAATACAATTTTCATTATATATGAAATTTGTAAGTTTGAAACGATAATATACATTTCCTAGCATCTGGGTTATTGTGAAGATGCTTCTATACTATCTTCAAACTATCCAAAAAGCCTCTTATTATAGCCTTCTATATATGGTTGGATGCACCATACAACACTCTAGAGATCCACACTCTTAGAATAATTTTATTATCATCTTTTGAGCTGTGGCGGGCATTTCTTCTAGGCTTGGTCTAATTTCCCTAAACCACATTTTTTGGAGGTCCATAAATTCTTCTTCAAGGTCTCTTTGGACAAACCGAGACCATGGTTGAGTAGAAAAAAAAACAACCTACACTATCCCCATGTGGTGCGGGCATTTTATTCAACACACAATTTTTGGCGCACGTCCTCTTAAGGATACTTGGACCAATTTTCCCATACTTTGCCAATTCCTCGATTTTCTCTAATTTGCCATATTTCTCTAGAATGATGTCATAATGCAACAATGGTTTCAAATTCATGCCAAATCATCATCTATGCCATGCCATGCCATGCAACCATCATCCTTAGTGCGGACATTAACCTTAATGTGGGCATCACTTAGCCCCTTTACAACACTTGGCCATTTTTTCTTTGCCTTTAGTATGCAAAATAACATTTTTCTTCTATTTTGGCAGGTTGATATTTTCCTTATCTAATCACCATAAGAAAAAATAAGAGCATGACTAGATATCCATTTCAACAATGAACAAGACCACATCATCTGATGAATTTTATCATCAAAGGAACATCCCCTTGCAGGCATTTCCAAATGGTCTCTCAAACTCTTTGTCTAACACTTAACCACTTCTCTTCAAACCCTAGGTCACCAAGGTGATTTCATTTTTCCTTCAAATTTGGAAAGTGAGAAACCCAATGGGTAGAGGCCAACAAGGTGAATCCATCAAGACCACTTTCATCATTTGTAGCTTCTTTCTTTCTCCTCGGCGACCATTTTTCTGGAGAAGTGCAAATATGGATGAGAGGCACTTTTGGTAGATTGATATCTTCTTCGTGAAACAATTTTTGGTCAGGCTAATGATATGGTTGGATGGACCATACAACACTCTAGAGATCCAATGGGATTATTCAGGGTCTTATAAGAAGGTAGGGAGGTTCAATAATTTTGGGGCGGCCAGGATAATCTGCAGAGACGACGCAAAAATCTTATCATGAGGGAGACGGTTTCGGTAAGATCCAACGGTAATGGGTGGCGACTGTATGTAGGTTTGCGTGTTAGTTTGCTACTCGTTCCTGCCCACATGCTTAGTATTCCACGACTCTGAGCCATCCAAAGTCAAATTGTGTAGAGACTCTGTAGGCTGTAGCCATGTTCAGGCCTATAATTTCAAACTTTAATAACCTGTCAAATACAATTTGGTGACGGTTTCATTTTTTTCATTTTACGTTTTATAGATATTCATATGTCTATAAACCATTTCCTTTCCTTCCATTGTGCTTGAACTTGGTCTTGTTATTTTTATGACAAAACCTTGAGTTTTACTAAAATATCCTCTGGATAATTCATTAAAAAACAAACCCATCTACTTAACAATAATATATGCTAACCTCAAACGCTCCACCAATCTTTCAAATATCTAAAAGATTGAACTTTGAAAAATTATAAAATCCAGATTTTTCAAAAAGCTTTGTATTCAAGTTGAATAAAACAATCACCTTTACTACATGTTAATTCTAATTACCACTCAACACTCCTATTACATTCCTAAGGTGAATAAAATAATCAAGTTGACTACATGTTAATCCTAATTATCAGTTAACATTCTTATTTACACAATAAAAATTTAATGACACAAATTTTAGATAAAAGCAAGGGATATTTGAAAAATAACAATTAAATAAAATAAAATGATAACAACTTGTAAACAGACCTATCTGTAAAATAACTTGATTTGACATTGAAATCTCAAAACTTAATAATGACAGAGATAAACCAACATTTACAAATAGTTCAATTGAGGGCCTGGATTTAAAATCTTGCAATGTTGACGAAAAGGTCACATAAATATTTTGAAATATAATTTGAACTTTATGCTTTTATCTTTGACATTGAATAGCGGTTCTTGCATTAATTGTTTTTAAAGCTGGTACAAGGTCTTAATAAGTCTCACAAACAGTGATCTACACACTAATCATATGACTAGAACTTTAGAAGCAATAAGCATTGAAGCCTGAAAATTGCTTCACAAATATGGAGTTATTAGCTTTAGAAGAAATAAGCATTGAAGGAAAATTTGCATCACATATGAAGATATAAAATATAAAGTAATACTGAAAAGATCATGTGTTTTAATGGCAATTCAACCCGTTAAGAAGAAAATGACAAAGCATAAAATGCCCTTGGGACTAACTCGTAGTGAAATTACGCTGCGTTCTTTTACTTTGATTAAAATATTAGGGTTTCCTTAAGTGAGGCAACAAAAGCGTTTCTGAAGAGAGGAAAAAGAATAGTGGAGAGAAGAAGGATACTCAACCAAACATCAATAACCGAACTATTCACAGTGTCATTTGAGGGGACTTGCTATACAATCGTAGGAGAAATTCTAGCTGAGTATTTGTCTTCGTAGTCTACATTGATATTTAATGGGATAATGAAATGACCAATAGTTCTATTTCCATCTTAGAAAGTTCTTGATAAATATGTAAATTTGCATGCTACTCTGATTTACAAGCTACCTCTGCAAATTAATGTGTATCTGTTTAAAACTGTGCATAAAAAGTGTAAACTCACAATTACCCACATAGAACATTGAACAATTACATAACATACTAAAACAAGATCATGAAATATTCACAATAATATACCCAGATCATAAATCCATCTAAACAAGCACTAACCACAAAACCAGGGATGATTTTAGGGGCGAATTTTAGCCCAGTGGGCTATTTTTCCATGTTTTTCTCCCAAAAAACATTCGCCATTTTGCATTTTTTGAAGCCCTGTTTCGCCCAATTTTGATTGGGTAAAATTTTTTCACACCAAAAATCGCCAAATTATTATATAAACGATATAAAATCCTTGGAAATTAAAATATTTTTTGAAAAATATCGCCAATCATTTTATAGTTGGTGTTTTAAGAATTGGTAATATTCGCCAACATTTATACACTTTTAAATAAGTATGGTTCCTTAAAATCATCCCTGCACAAAACCCAAAGCCAATGCCCAAGAACCTGAAGCCAAACTAAAAAAATAAAAAATAATAAAAAAACAAAGAATAGGTTCCTTTCTATTACCTTAATGGACCGTGTCCTCCCCGAAGCACGCATCGAAGTCAGCGTTGACACTAGGATGAGCCTCATTGAGGCCAGGTAAGAAATTATCGAAGTGGCGGGCTTGTAAGGATTGAAATTGAAGGCTCCTCCTCCCTATTGTAGATTGGCGACGAGAAACTTGATTTCCTTGCTCATCTGCTACAACTTGTTTGCATTGATAAGCGGGATTCCCACCATGGTATGGACAACTGGCCATGGTGGAAGAAGAGTCTCCCGTGTCCTCCTCGACAAGGCACTCCAAGTCGATCCTCTGTCGGGTAGAATGCACCAACTGATGTGCCCTTAGCCCTATCACAAGCAGCCTAGAGCAGGTCCCCACGTTGCTTAAGGTTTTCGAGTGCGACGTCTGTGGTGGACTTCTTGACACTCGCTAAGGATTCACATGCTTCCAAAACACACCATCGTTGCCATGAAAACCTAATATAATGACTCCATTATGCTCTCCATCATACCATAATTTTGTGTACCTCACTTTTTTCTTTTAAATGCAATGTTCTAATGCCAAATTTTAGGCAACATAAGCATTTTCTCTAGAGAGGCAACATAAGATTTTTTTTTAGAAAGGAAAAAGAGAGAAACGATACTTTGATACATCCGGTGACTATGAAAATTTGAATTGGTAGTTCACAGGGGAAAACTAGGTTACCATAAGCTCTGAAATTTTATCACCAAATTTTTTTTATCAATTTTAATAGAACAATTCCCAAGGTTTTCTTCAATACGTGGAAATAAACCAAACTATTACTGGCCAGTGGCCATGTCCCACAGCTATTTTATTACTGCATATAGCTAGAAGGAGGTACTAAAACTTATGACAGGTGAAAAAAGTAGTTGAACGTCAAATTGACGGGATACAAATATGTAAACCGGTAGATGGTGACGTTCTCAACTTGGATTTACATGTCAATTACGTCTTTAAAAGAAAAAAACATTCTATAAGTCATCAATTTCCAGGCCTGACCACGATCATTTGTTGATCCTCCCTGGCTGGTGATGGGATGGGTAAGATAGACACATTTGTAATAATAGTTGGAGTTTTTTGATCCGATGGGATGGTTAATATAGACATATTTGAAATGGAGTAGTCTAACGCTTTGACTATTTCTCCTAGCATTAGACTACTTCGTTAACGATGCTCATGGCCTTCGGCGATGTCCCCTCGCAGTATCGGGTGAGCCCCATTCACGAGTCCCAAAGGATCCTAGTCCTGATCCATGCATATACGTCATCACGACGCCGCCTTAGCCTCGATGTCCTCCCCTCACATTTACTCCTTTACTCCCTCATTGGTGAGTCCTCTACCCTCCCCACTCTGCTCCTCGTCCACTGTGAACTGGACTCCCTCCATCATCCAACATCGCTCGTACCCCACTCTGTCGGAGCTACTGCAAATCCAACATCGCTTGGACCCCATTTTGTTAGAGCTGCTGCAAATCCAAAACATGAGTTCAAAAAATGAACCTGGACTAAATTTTCGAGCTTGTGTTGCACATATTTCCTGTGAAAACCCCACAATGTTGTTAACATTATTTGTTACCGAATTAGAAAACAAGACCTAAGAGAATTCAAGTTGAAAATGAGCTTGATATTTCATATAAAGTTCATAAGAAATCATCAAGATGATCATTACCAGATAATACGTTTCTGATCTTTATCTTTTGTGCAAAAGTTGTGCCACTTTTCCCTCCAAAATTCTCTGCACATATTCTCACAGCTGCTAGGACATATTTCTTCCTAGTTCAATCTATCTGCCACTTCTACCAGCACACTTTTTTCTTAAAAAATGTCTTCTCTCCTTACTGCAAATCGAACCACTTTTCCAGGGAACATTTTATTTTGCTCAAAAAACTTTTGTTTGACTACTAAGATCCCTTCTCCGTTGTGAATGGTTTTAGGTTTATCTGTTGTCTAAGAAATATGATTTTCTCACGTTTTTTGCTACATGGATTTATGAGTAAAAAATGCAATGTAAACGGAAGTTTGAAAATCAGGAAAATCTCTTTCTTCTAGCGTTCGTCTTATTTAGGATTCTAGACGACAATTGTCTGCATGGTTTCGAGTATGCTCTATCTGTACAAAATCAAGTCTACCACGAATATCATGGGATGTTATTTGTTTCTTTGTGAGTTTGTAGATGGATGTCCTTCAGCTCATTGGGTTTGCTAACCAGTATTATTAAGTCATCAGTTGTTATAGACATTGGGTATTTTTATACAATCTTAATAAATCATGAGCTGCTATAACAAGCAAATGAAATCCACGACCATGTTGGTGATTCATTTGAATTTTTAAATGATGCACAAGGCCACATGCCATGAAAATTCAGTCAATCATAAAGTTACAGATCTTTTCTTAGAAAGGCCATCCATTGACATCTTCTTGAATTGAATATTATTAAGTTTCTTAACACTATGATATTACAAGCAAAATGTATTATTGTTATCAATTTTTTTACCAAATATTTTATCCGTCAAAATAAACCTTCGGAAATATTTAACTTCACATAATTAAAATGATAAAGGTCCTTAATAAGTGTACTATGCAATTGTGAGATATGTTCATCATTTGTGAACGTGTTGTCAAGGTCAACCACCACCAATTAGCCCAACTAGATGTTTCTTTATCAAGTTGTTAGCATGAACTTGTGAGCAAGTCCAATAGCAGTCGATTTGCAACTACTCTTGCGACAGAAACCACTGATTTCTAGGTAGTTGTGCAAGTCATCAAAGCTTTCACTGTGAATGGAATCAATTATTCTTATACAAACTCCATATCAAAGCATGTGAATGGAAGTAGGTCATCAAACCTTAAATGGATGGATTTTCTCAATCTAATAGATATGTCTTCAAGGGTTCCATCCCCGTGATTGAAGTTAACTAAGGTTTATTATCATGGACAATTTATGGAGTGGTATATTAACATCGAATGAAGGGGGAATATTTCTATAGATTATTTTGTCTAATAAAAAATATTAGGGACTAATGTAGAAATTTCAAAAATTGGCCACTTTGAGGTTTCCAGGTTCTATTCCCTGTGAACTTTCAGTGTTAGAAATGAATCTGAAATAACTTGGAGTAGATAATATCTTTGTTTTGTCCAACCCAATTCACTAGGAACCCCATTGAAATAAACACCGAACAAGTGTACTTCAATGCCAACAAGCTACAACCCTTGGGGCACACTTTCCGAGAAAATTACATATCTGAAAATCTTTTATCACAATAAATTATGACAACAATAAATTTGCTCCTTTTTCTTCTAGATATGTCTTGACTCTTAAATCAAAGCCAAGAAAGCAGTAATAAATGTCGAAATGGCAAAGCTTGTATATGCCAATTTGTCACTCATGACGGTGCACCTTGATTCTTCCCATGATGAATGATACTGAGAAAGTGTAAGGTTGACATCATCATCAGGTTCTGACACAAAATCTATCCAAAGGCTCTCAAATGAAGGGGCTTTAAACCTCATACCTGTAAAAATTACTGCATTAATCATAAATTGCTAGTAGGGGCATTTGGTACTGTGGTCTAAATTGTCAGAATGGTACCAAAGCTTAGCAATGGCTTTCCTAGCTTGAATATGGACATTCTTTTTCCAACCCATGATCCTATTCCAAAAACAAATGTTGACCTACAAGTCAACCCATAATTTATTTTTAAATTGAAGAACTTTTGTGGCAATAAGTTTTAATACATCTTCCAACATATACTTTTTTTTTTAACAGAAACCAAAGAAGGTTTATATATATAAAAACAAGCTGAGCACAACCATCCTTACAAAGTTTGGAACCAAAATTTTGAACTGCTAAAATAAAGATAGACAGAGGTTTCTATACTATTGAATGAAAAGTAAATAATTCTTGACTATTTGCTGAAGCATTTTAGACCCATAGAAGGGTACTATTTAACAAATTGTTTGTTCAACAAAATACAAAAAAACATTGACAAACATGAAAGGAAGACCTATTTCTTTTGTTCTTTAATCCCTTGGGTTGACTGAGCAACGAAGGGTTCTTCCATCTAATAGTCACTAGCTACTGGAGATTCCTGGAAGTGGTTGTAATGTGTCATGCTGGTTAGCTTCTGGACCTCCTCCTTTATTACGTCAACTGTCCCCATTAGCTTGTGTAGGTCTTGAGTATTGTCATCAATTCTAGATTCATGGAAACCCAGCTGGTTTGATATGTATTTTGCATCTGCTGCTGTCGCCTTATTCTCGTTTACACCTGTTCCTACCAGTTTAAGGATCCAACGCATTCCATTTTCATTTCTGAGAGAGAAGCTTTGATTTCTTCAATGTCATTTGAAGTTTCCATGATATCCTAAACTAGCGCTACTGGATGAGTCCAAGAAGAAAAACCAACGCTACAGGGAGAATATGAAACAGTTATGAATGAAGCCAAGGTGGGAATGTGTTGGTCCTGTGTTAACCACAACGACTCATCTCCTACGCATCCGCTGGTGGATAGATAAAATGAATCGCATTCAGTCTGAGTGCTGAGAAAATCTGCAAATGGGGAAGATAAGTCTCTTTATGTTGGAATGGTGCAGGAAGAACGCTGCTCCAATTCACAAGGAGGTAAGGAAAATGGGGAGAGGGAATTCATGATGTTCTCCAGGTCTGAGAAGAGTGCAAGTGATTCACAAGGGATTACGATGCGTAAGGAGGATGGACTGCTCATTAAAATCATCACATGGCTATGACCTCCGGAATTCCAAAGCAGTCACGTCAAGGGACATGTGTTAAGCATGCAATTGGGGTGATCATCGAGAGTGCAAATGAGACATGAACTAGACGACCCCCAAAGAACATAGGGCCTATGGGACATACTTGTGGTGTTGTTGGCCCCTAATCGAGGCAATTCCCAAATTGTTTTTAGCACCTTTATTTTCCATTTTATCCACCATAGTGTTATTCCTTCTTAAGATGTGGTAATAAGTGGCATGAAGAGTTGTGTTGTTTCGACAGATGCGATCGTAAATTATTTTGCATTTTTCTGCGCCATGATTGTAGCATTTTCTCATTTTTTGAATGACCTGTTTTGAATCCCCAAAGACAATGATTTTTTTAATGTTGTTATGTCTAGCTAGTTCCAGGCTGAGATATAATGCAAGCCATTCGGATTCATTTTTAGTGTTCTGTCCAATTCCCCAAGAAAAGGAAGTGAATGTTTTTCCTTCGGGATAAAAAATTATCCCACTCGCACCTGCCTCCCCAGGATTTCCTTTCGAGGCTCCGTCAAAGAAGAGCGTGTGACAGAGATGACTCATTTTCCATTGAAGTAAATTTTCTTTCTCTTTTCTTATCTCCCAATGTTGAATGACTGGATTGGTTTGAGGGGAGCTTTGAATGCAAAGAGTTTTGCAGAAATTTTCTTCCATTGGATTAAGTTTATCTGCCATTATGAAGGACACTTGATTTGTAGCCATCTTTTCATAAATCATGTTATGAATTTTGATAACCACTCTTTGCGGTTCTATTTTCTTTCCATAAAAAATGGCTCTATTTCTTGCGAGCCAAATTTGCCAACAACTGTTTTGTGGAATTGGATTCCATATTCTGATCATAGTTGGTTTTTTTCTAGCATGGCCAGGATATAGAGTTTTCCACTTTGACACCATATCTTTGATGTTGTTAGGGGTAGTCAAAAGTCGCCTTCAAGATGAGGCTGCGTTTTCAGAAATATGGCGTTTTTACTGTGTTGAGTCATCATTTTCAAATGATGATATTGAGCGACTGGAGAATCATTTTGAAAAACGGAAGGAGGTTTTTGTTGCTAACATGTCAAAAAACAATAAAATATCTCATTTTTTCTATAGGTGTCACATATTGGGAGAATCAAATCCATCTATGAGACCTAATTTTCGAATCTCAGAATTTCCCTGTTTGACACATGTTTTTGAAATACATATGTCGGGAAAATGACAATGAATCTCAAAGAACTGCGAGAGGTTTTTTCTCATTAGAAACCAATATACAAAAACCTCTCTCAGGTTTCCAAAATCTGTTTTTTATTTGAGAGATATAGGTCAATATCTGAGCAGCATATTTCCAAAAACTGCTGCATTTTCTAGCCACCTCACAAATTCAAATTTGAGATAGGAAAAGAGGTTATAAGATCCATCTTTTGAGGATCTTGAAACTGATTTGTAAAGCTTATTTAAGCTCATTGAAGAATCATTGTAAAGGGATTCAACTTTAGAGGCTCTTAGACACCTTTTTGTACTCAAGCTTCTCATGTTTTTGTCAATTAATACAAGTTCTTTTTCCATTATATGTTCAGATTACATCTTCTTTCTGTTCTATACGTGTACTTGGATACTTTATTCATGATTATTCTTTTTGTCTAATACCATATAGTTGTCATCCTATCTCTATGTTGATGAGTTGAATTGCAAGTATCATTTCATTGTTATGATTAGTCATTCATATGTAAGTGCTTTATGTATGAATCTGCTAGCATAGTGAGAATTCTTAATTTATTCACCTTTATTACAAACCCTTTGAATAGTGATAGTTAGAAGCCTTGTTTATTTGGTTGAGTTTATGCATGTCTTGAGTGAGTGAGGTCTAATTAGTCATCTGACTTGATCAATTGAATGAAATATTAAGATTATAGTTAAGTTACCAGACTTCTTCGAGCTACAACCTAGAAGGACTCCTAGAGTGCTAATAGTTTATCATTAGACTTGCACTTTCAGACTAGACATGGGAAAAATACAATTTATAAGGTTATGTTTGTTTATCAACAGTAATTGGAACAATGGAAGTAGATAATAGTAACAAAATGAGTAAACACATTTTCATATTTGTAATTTTTATTAATGCAATGATGAGTAAATCTACATTACTAACATTAAAATTGGTTTGTTTGTCTAAGAATAAAAAAATATAAATTAAAAGTTGGTTTGTTGGTATGATAATAACAAAATCTAAATGAAATTTCTACCTTTTATAAGACTATTTAAAAAAACCCTTGGAACAAAGTTCTACATTAATTCATCTCGAAAATCAAATATAGATGAAAGTTCATTAAAAATGAGCAAACCAAAATCAGAATATAAAACATCTAAACAAAAGTCAAATTAAAATTATATATATATATCAGAATATAAAACATCTAAAAATGACAAATTAAAATCAAATATATTTAAGAGTTCATTAGAAATAAGCAAATCAAAATAAAAATATAACACATTTATGAAAGAAAAGAAAGAAAAACTGATTTTCCCAAAACTAAATTCAAGTTTAAGTTCATCAAACAAACTCAGCTGAATATAACATATTTCTAAATATATATATATATATATATATATATAGTGGAGATGACAAAAAGTACTATTGCATTATAAAATCATTATAAATAAAAATTTTCACATAACTAAATTCATGCATGTTTGATTTCATTAAGCAAAGTCAGCTCAAAGATTCATATGGTGTCTCATTTCCACACAATCGTCCATCTTTAAAAGAAAAACGGTTTTGAATCCGGGTGTACAAAATTTAGAGGGATTTGGAACTGTTGAGACCTTCGACCTTTTGAAAATGCAAACCCAAAAATGATAAAGAATGAAAGTTTTGGTCTCGTTTTTCTCATTTCATTTACACCAGCTAAATAATGATTAAACTCTGTAAGCGTTGATACATTTATGAGCACTGTCACATCTCATAACTTGGGGTTTTAACTTCGATATGGATCAAATGGTATGTATACTTTTGGTTATAGCTTTTTAATCGGTATAGGACGTCCAAGTGATAAAATAATATTAAAGAAAGAGAATGTTTTCATTATTTGTTATTATTTATGTTGATTACATAATATATATTATGATAGAATAAACTTTTTTTAAATTTCAAATCGTTTAGATTTGTGATTTAAACATAAGGCTTAATGGTTGAGAGCATGTGTTTCTTCTTAGGAGGTTACAGGTTCAAATCTAGAGGGGGCAGTGTATGTACACATCTATAGACTTTAGCAGTTAAATCAATGCGCAGAGGGGGTCCTTTGTCCCACAAACAAGGGGGTCTCATACACCAAATTGGTGTCTCGCTTGGTGGTGACCTTAAAAAACTGAAAGAAGTCTTCATAGAAGGCTCGGGAAGCCTACTCAGTGATTTTTGTAGGAACCTAGATAGGTCATCTCCAGGAAACTCTATTTTAGAAACCAAATAAGTCTACATAGAATGGCAAGCACATAAAACTCGAGTAGCTTTCTGGGTGGTTTTTGTAGGAACCCAAATGTATAATGCCTCACATATTCGACATGCAGAATCATTAAAATGCAAACCTCGACTTAAACAACTAAAAAACCCACATTTAGTAAATTAAAATCAGCAGTAAAAATTCACTTCTAGTGAAAAATCATGGTAAAAACTTGTAGTAAAGCCACCTAGGAGATAATTTTTGCAGTAAGTCGACCTTCATCCATAGCGAAAAGTGGAGAGAGTAACAAGGAGGTGTTATTTTATTATCTAGTACATCCGCAATACCATGGTGGATGGACAACGTCGATAGGCATCACATGTTTCTCTCGGTTAGTATTGTGGGTTTGATTTTCCTGATGAATATGTTCGATCTATTGGATTAGCACCTAGAGGATGTGATCCCTCCCATTCTTAGCCATGAAAGCCAACCCCACCTCACCCTCCTGGCAGAAGATTTCGATTAGCCATTGAAACTCTCCATTACCAACTCGAATGCTCGATTAGTTTCATTTAGAAGAAATCTCAGCCGTTAATGAAATAACACCTCATGTGCTCAATGAATTTTTCTAAGTTATATGCCATTTCATTCCATCTCAACAACCCATCATTAATCCTTCGTTAAAAGATCGCCCTAAGGCCTATCAACTAAATAGATTAATGAGAAGCTATAAACTTATTAGGTAAAGTATAAGGAAATCAAATGCATTGAACACATTTATTGGAATTCAAATAACATGATTTTCCCTATCAAACTAATATAAAAGAAGATACATTTTTCCACCAAACTAATATAAAAAGAGTTGGTGGTGCACAAGAGTGTTGTACTTTGAATTTCTTAAACACTATTGTATAGTGTTAAGGAGGCATCCATATGAAAATATTCAAAAGATATTGATGACTGGTTATAAATCACATTCCATCTCCCTTCAAGTTAGATTTGAGATTTGTCAATTCATCTTTTTCGATCACTTTTCACTAGAAAATTAAGTTATGTACTTGACATTTCAAAGTGATAAAAAACAACAATAATTGTGGTTAAATTTTAGCTTGCACTAGAGAATTTTGTTTGCATTCATTGCATTCCGATTGAAGTCATTCATGACCTTAATAGGCCATTAACAGGTCTTATAAAGTCATCCCAAACTCCCCAATTTTCATAAATTAGTGAGTTGAGTCATTAACAGTGAAAACATTTAAGGGGTGAAATATGGACAATAGTGAGTCATTAGGGGTCACTTTCCCATCCATTTCCCTTCACTGTGCTGGAGATATGACCATATCACCATTGCAGTGAACATTCCAGCTCACCACTAATTCCAAAGTTAATCATGTGGTGACAAGTTGCAAGCATTGCATAGAAGATAACTTCAACTCGTGATCGAGAGAGATCGTTTGGTTACATGGTGGCCTCAATTTTAGAAGTAATATTTAGTGTTCTAGAGGGGAAATGATGGAAGATGGATAAAGATGATCAATTCCTTAGTACATTTTAGATGCCATTAGCATGCTTGTAATGCATTTTCACAATAGTTTGAAGAGAATATACAAAATTGATCCACTAGAGTAAAAAGAGTTTGGGAATTCCATTTTTCAAAGGAAATTCTTAACAACTCAATAAGTGGATTTTTGAAAACCAAAACTTTTCTATTATAATATTAATTGTCAAAAAAACCATAACTTCTTGATTATTAAAACAACCCTTCCTCGTTGCCTTTTTTTTGGGTGGTCAAGCCCTTAAATCAAATGTTTTTCCAATGCATTTCCTTACTCCTTTTTCAAACTGTTAATTACAAACAAGCATTATACTCATAACATAGGAGGAACAAATAACTTACTTTTTAAAAGCCGAGTTTACCAATTGATTGGATGTGATCGATTTTCCTTCCAATTATAAACAACTCTTCTTTGACATTGCTAGGGTATGAGACCTTGAAGAAGACAATTTCAAAATTTCCAAGTCACTTTTTCCTTTACCAAAAGCTTCAACGTCAACCAAGAGGGACATGCTTAGGTATTTATTCAATCTTTCAACTACACCAACATTAACACTCACTCTACTTCCTCATACAATATAGAAAGCCATCCTCTTCTCTACTATCAAGATCCTTACGAACACTTTTACTCTTTGTGCTCTTCAATATGTGTAGCAAGAGTCTGAGCCACTATGTTATATTTCATTTCCAACTGTATATGTTTTTTGGACAACACATTTTTAATTATTGAACTACCAAAAAAAATGCCTAACAATAAACATAGATTTAATAAAATGACTCTTTAGTTATTTATGGTGCTTATTGTCATTCTACAATCCCTCTTCCATATATCCATAATCATACAAGAGATCATATATTTTCCAGGTTGCCCCCTACTAATTTGAATTTCCCCTTCTTTAATAAATGGATCGATGAAGAGAGTCTGTCTTTTCCACGTTGCCCCCTCCTAATTTGAATTTCCCCTCACTCTACTTCCTCATACAATATAGAAAGCCATCCTCTTCCCTACTATCAAGAGTCTTACGAACACTTTTACTCTTTGTGCTCTTCAATATGTGTAGCAAGAGTCTGAGCCACTATGTTATATTTCATTTCCAACTGTATATGTTTTTTGGACAACACATTTTTAATTATTGAACTACTAAACAAAATGCCTAACAATAAACATAGATTTAATAAAATGACTCTTTAGTTATTTATGGTGCTTATTGTCATTCTACAATCCCTCTTCCATATATCCATAATCATACAAGAGATCCTATATTTTCTAGGTTGCCCCCTACTAATTTGAATTCCCCCTTCTTTAATAAATGGATCGGTGAAGAGAGTCTATTTTTTCCACGTTGCCCCCTCCTAATTTGAATTTCCCCTTCTTTAATAAATGAATCGGTGAGAGTGGGGAGGCATCCCTCCACTCCCTTCTTGGTTCCTTGGTTCCTTCAAACTAAGAATTGGTTACTTCAAAAGAGAAGATATAATTTCTTGAGTGAAGGAGATAATTAAGTCATTTAACTACTCTTGTAATTTAGTTGGGATTAATATTTGGAAATATGATAGAAGTTATGATATGATTATGGCAAGGTTTTTAGAATAAGTGAATCCCCTTGGACCCCTTACCTTCCAACTTTGGTGGACTCATAGTTTCCTAGTTGTTCTTCCTATCTAGCCTTGGATTTTATTGGTTTCAAATAATGATATTCATAAATATTTAAAATCATTATGACAAGTCTACCTCATGTTGTAAAAACATAACAATAAACCAACATAATCACAACAAAAGCATAGTCAAGTTTAGGACATCCAAATGGTGTGAGATATTACATGGAGTTTTCTCAAGTATTAATTTAGCCTTATTAAAATATTTGCCAGAATAGTATTATGCATTGCAAACTATTTTACTAAATAAAATAAAATAAAACTTTCAAATGGCTTTTGATGCGTTATTGCAAGAAGAGGTAAAACAATTGATGTTAGTATTTCAAGAGAAAGTACAATAACAACATTTAGGAAGGAAGGAAGAAAAAAAACGATTGGAAGCACAACAAAATGCTAACAAGTAAGGGTCCAAATTGCTAATAATCTCAAATGGGAAAACAAAGTATGAGATCTGATATGTTAACTAGGTGTCCATTTAAATATCATGTTTAAGAGATTCATCAATCCTCATTTAACGCACATGTACGCATGTAGTTCACTTACAATGATTGTAGATATTTGTTTAATGTTGCATGTAATTCCTCTATATCAAAAATCGTTTATGGTATTAAGGCTACTTTGGACTCAAGTCCCTCATAGGAGAGCCCAAGAAAGATTAAAGCCTTCGAGAATTGATCCCGCTATCGGTAGAGGATAATGTAGAGAGTAATTTTCTTTGTGTTGTGGTAAGTTTTTTTAAGATATTTTAGGTTGTATTTTTTTTTTTTGGGGGGGGGGGGGTAGTTGTGTTGCTAGAAAACGAATATTTTTGGACGAGGGAGCAAATGGGGGGCATGGCCATGGCCATGAATTGTGAGTTATTAAGCAAGTTTCAAAGAATGGAGTCCATAAATGTGTGTAATTGAATTGTGAGTTGTTAAGTAAGTTTCAAAGAATGGAGTCCATAAAGATGTGATTCTATTGTCATGTTACAATCCCTCTTCTCTATCTCCATGGACCATATAAGAGCTAGGCTGATTTGTCTTCATAAAATTCTCCATTTTTCTTCCAAAAGTTTATCTTTCTCTTCTCACGTTGCCCTTGACCCTTCCTTTCACTCATTTCTTGGTTCCTTCAAAGTAGGGGTTGGTTACTTCAAAGTAAGAGGTAATAACTAAGTCATTAAACTAGGATCCTAATTTAATTTAATTAGGATTAACATTAGGAGATATGATAATCACATAGAAGTTACAATATGGTTATCGTAAGGTTTATAGAATGTATGAATCCTTTTGGATTCCCTTACCTTTCCACTTTGGTAGATTCACAGCTTCCTAAGTGTTCTTGCTAGTTAGAATTAGAACCTTTCATTAATTTCAAAATAATTATGTTCATATTTCTTCAAAATCATCATGAAATTTTTTCCTCATGATATGAAAGTTGTATACTAATAAAAAACATAATTACAACATAAACATAATCAAGTTCAGGGCAGCCAATGGGTCAAAACTGAGATATTACATGGACCTTTCTCATATATTAATATAGCCTTATTTTGCTAAGATGTGCCTTCTACGACCTACTATGAGGGAGAAATGTAATTCTATGCTCGAAGTGGACCTGACACATGTAACTTTAATAAATAATAATAAAATATTAAGTAAATAAAAATTTTCCAATGTCGACCTCGACCTAATGTTAAAAACACGAGGATATATATTTCAATTAATTAAAACTAAAAAAATCAATGAAACTTGGATACTTCTTGCTATGCTTTTTGGGACTTGAGGTATCATTAAAATATAGATTTATAAACAAGGGATTAACATATTAAACCAAATAAATCCATCTTAACTCGGATATACCAAGCAACTTAAGGGATCAAATCCCTTGAAGTGTAAACCTTTTATAGAGTGTGAAATTTGAGGAAAATTTTTCACCTTAAGGATTTTGATCCCTCTTGACGCTTTATAGGTTCGAAATAATGATGGATTTATACTGGTTAAAATAATTGTTAGAATTTCAATTCCTGCTAGCTCACTTGTTTAAGGTGTGGGTTTCGGTTGCAAGTTGACCCAAGTTCAATACCCTTAGGGGTGACTTACTTGGGAGGAGACACCAAAACATTTAGCGATGTTAAGGGTTGGTGTGGCCTAGGACGGGTGCCATCCCCAGTGATTTTGATGGCTTAGATGACCTTGGGTTGTGTTTTCTTAGCTAATAGTTGAAATGCAGTAGCCTCGAGAGACATGCATTTATAACAAATGCTTTTTTGTTAGAATAGTATTATACATTACACATTATTTAATTAAACAAATAAGTTAATCTTTCAAACAGATTTTGATGCTTTACTGTAAGAAGAGGTACAAAAAATGGATACAAGTATTTCAAGTGATAGTGCAGTAGCATTGTTCTCTAGCAAGAAAGGAAATCAAAAGAATGGTTGTAAGCATAACAAAATGCTATCAAGTAAGGGTGATAAAATGTTTGTAAACAATATAAGATGGGAAAACATTACCAACAAGAAAAACAATCATGGAATGGTGGAAGAAAGAAGGATAAGTGTTGTATTGAAGGTTGTCTTTAATATCAATCTTGGAAGGGAAACAAAGAAGTTCATGTTGATATTACAGATAAATTGAAGAAGCATATCCTCTAGGTGTTAGCATTGTTTTTGTTCCATATTGAGTGACTGGAGGGGTAAGGTATGCAAAATTTTGCAGCGATCGACCTTGGAGAATACCGAGAATTTCTATAAACTTCTCATCATGTCACCTTTAATCCTCGAAGAGGTATGAAGACAGAACAATCAAGTCCTAAGAAAACAAATGGGTTTAAAGGATTCCATCTTAGGTAAGAGGAAGCTAGTTTACAAGCGTGGTGACCCGTTGGATGAAGAAATAATAAACAGATTTGTGGTCATAATCCTTCTCACCGTTCAAGGGTAAAGGGAGAGAGAATATATGCAGATCAGCCAAAGCTACGGGAAGGGGGATAATATTTCAACGGTGGTGATTTAGAGGCGGTCCAAATCAATGGAGATAATAGGTTTCACAAATATGACATGCATGGTCCAAGTCACTTTTGCATTTTGCGGAATAGGTTAAAGGACCCATAGATCTCAAGGGTCAGGATTGACTGAGCGATAGATTGGCGAAGGAGGTTAATTCCGCTAAATCAAAGTGGTCACGAGGTTTCGAGGTTTCAAGTATGCGGAATGGTTAAATATAGGAAAATTTGACAACGGGGATTGAAGTGAGAAAAGATCCACGATGGTCAGTGTCTCCGCTGATTGAACACACGCAGGGAAAATAGCCATCGGGATTTATGAAATACAACACACCCGTTACAAATGGACGATGAAGATTGAAGTATCTCTGATCGAAGGGTTGGAAATGATTCTGCTTGTTGGACTTCACGCGAGGGAGAATCAAAGCTGAAGGCCGTTGTTTTGTGTATGACCCGGTCATTTCGAAGGGGCACTGTCAGGACCAAGATGGAAAGACATGGTTGTACACAATTTCACTCGCCTCGGATACAAAGATGTGATTTTTTGGGGTGAGTATGCGAAGGGAATAGGTGACAGGTAATCAAAGGTCCAGACGACATTGGAGCAGATCTACAGCCAAAGAAATCAGCTTCATAGCATAGGTCACTCCCCAAAATCCAGAAAGGTCTACTATGTCACACATATGATGATCGGAAAAGATTCCCGGTGGTTGAATGGAGGAATACAAGTATGGTCCTCACACGAAGAAGGATGAAGAAGCACTTGATTGTAGAGAGCAAGTATTTTCAAAGGCCGTCTTCAGGAGAGGCGAATGGATGCAAAATGTCTAGTCCATGTGCCATGATACTGAATGGGAACTGACGAGGACCGAGGGCAGAGGTCGCTTCCTCTATTGATAATATGGCGCCATAACAGAAAGGGCGGCGCCATAGATACCCCCACATGAAAGCCACATCCTGAACCCGTGTGACTGCGTGTGCCATCATCATGCTACTCAATGACGGCATGTGTGAAGGCATTGACGAGGCCATCGCCGAGTCCGACTTCCCATCTCTTTATAAACACCCCATTTAGCACCATTTGAAGATATAGACTGAGTAACTGTTGGAGAGAAGATAAGATGGTTGAGTGTTAGTCTGTCGAGAATCCTGAAAGTCTTAAAGGATGTCTGTAATGGATATCTGGTTTGAGAAACTTTTTTTTCAGGGTGTCCTATTGGTTGGTGAGCATCACCTCGAATTCCTGCAATTCCTCGGCTTTTATTCCAAGAATGCTCCAACCATCAGGGTAGGGACATTCGTTGCATTGGAGAAACCCTCCAACACCAGCGAGGTCGAGGCAAGGATGTTCATCACATTAGATGGACCCTCTGAGGCTGGTGAGGGCATTGCTATCATAATAGAATGATACACCCTCACGGAAGTTGTTCTTGGAATTTCCTGTCCATTGGGTGTCCCACCAAAACCTCCAGAGATGGTCGCTGTCTCCATAATCTCAACATGTGGTGACCATTTCTAGAGGAGACCCGTTGTAGTGGATGCTCAGATGGAGGGAGAAAATTTCATGGCCTTTCGTCATGATTTCCCCTCACTCCACTTACCAACTTTATCTGGGGTGGTGATGAATCTAAGGAGGTGCCACGGTGTATGACCTGTAGGAGGACCCTCCTCCTGGGAGAAGAGAAGCATAAGAATGATAAGAGACCTCAAGGACGTGGTGCTGTAAACAATAGTGTGGTCCCTCCCAAAGCCTCTGCCTTTAATAGTGTTACCAGGAAAACAAGAACTAGGCAGAGAGATGAACACATAAAGAACACAAACCTTCGTGCCAGTTGTGAACACAGGTTGACCAAGTCATCAAACATAGAATGAACGCAAGGGTTTCCCAATCCGTCGCTTTCCAGAAAAGCGAGCTTGAAACTGAAGACGTTGCGTTACCATTAAGCTGAGCATGTGCGTTGCTCCATGTTCTTTTGTTTTATATGTATTAATTGTGGCGAATACACCACTCTTGAAATTAGTTAGGATTTTTTTATCATGATTGTAACTGGTTTCTAGCCCTATTTCAAATTTAGTTTCGGGGGCCATAAACACTATAAGAAGACTCTCTACATAGATAGAAAGGGGTTGGTTGAAACCTGTAATACTGTGGTGTTTATGTAATTTTGAGCTACTTTAATATAAGTTACAGAGCCTAATGTCGGCCTTTGAATGCAAGAATTCTTGTTTATTTCTCAGTTACAGTCTGTAATCTTCTTTCTTTATGTGCATGTATTTCCTATTATTCTTTCCATTGTGTTTTCTTCATGTCTTTGAGTAGTGTATAATGGTTCATAATTCATATTCCTATGCTATGGCTATTGTTTTAGACATTCACCAAATATTTCTTCGTAAGTCGGTGTAGAATTCATCTTTGCGGCGTTCTGCATTAATGGACTGTCATTGTTCTTCATTTCCCACCAGACCCAAAACATATCAACCGTGACAGAAATGCTACCTTTCTCTTGCAAACATTTCCTATGCAAACTACTCTGTGTTTCTTGGTGTTTTGTGACACCATAGCCCAATACATTTTTACCCTGTTTCAACCACCAACATCTAAATTTTATTCTGTGACAATATATCTAGCCTTGTTATATATTTGTGAGAGATCCCTCTCTATAAACAAAGAAGCGAGCTCCCTTTCCTAAATTGGTTCTGTTGTTACCTCAAGGTCCACCTTTTCGCAACCTTGGGTGCGATTCTGAGTGCTAACAAATTAGCGTCGTTGTTAGGGACGAAATTGAAAATCGTCCCTGAGAAGAATGACAAAGGATTCTAAGGTTAAAGGGTTTATGTGGGAAAACAAGAACCCCTGCATGAGGAAGGTTGTATCATTTGCCTTGGAGAATCCACTTAAAAGACTCTGGAAGATGACTCCACTGGGGAGATCAGCGACTAGAAGGACCACGAGGAGGAGGGTTTAAATCTTCCCGAACTATGGATGATAGTGCTATAAATCAGACTATCGATGGTGAATGGCAGGTAGACGTCAATAAGATGATAAATATTTCACCCGGTGAATCCACCTTTTCGAGAACCCATGGTTCACAAGCTTCAACAATTCCACTGATGTCGTGATATAGAAAATCAAGTCTCCAAAAGGGGTTGGTGGAGCCTGCGATGGAAGTGAGCTCACGGTAAAGGCATGGGCAGGCTTGATGAAAATACAAGGTACTTAAGATCCAACTTCCTCCAAAACATATTAGCTTTTCTTGTAAGTATTTTCTTCTCTTTTCTAAAGTTCATTAAAATAATCCATCATGGCTTATTTTACTCTCAGCCAAGTTTCGAGTTCACTCCTGTGTATCCTTCCTTACAAACAGAGAGTATCTCTTCATCTTGTATGTCTAATTTTGATCAAGACCTTTTGCCTGAAATCCTTGACATTAAGGGACATTCTAGTGGACCTCACGATACCATACCCGAGGTCATGTCCTTTCCACAAAACTTTGTTGCATCCAATAACCGATATATGCCTCTTCGCTTGCCTCAGAGCCTTCATGACTTCCATAAAAAACACTACAAATACCTCCCTAAGTTTGACGGAGAGTCTGAAGACCTTACGAATGAGAAACATTTACAAGCCTTTGAGTATTTTCTTGACCTTTTTGAGATAGAGCATGATGATGTTTGTATGAGAGTTTTTTCCCAATATTTTTAAGGAAATGTTAAAAAATGGTTCAGACAATTGCAACCTAGATCCATCACTACCTGGGAGGAGTTCTCTCATAAATTTTTAGGATTTTGGGGTGAAAGAATATCATTGGACCAAATACTCTCATAGTTTTATTCTATGAAGAGACACGAGGGTGAAACTATGTAAAGTTTCAACAGGAGATTCAGAATATTTTATTAATATTCCAAAGGAAATTTGACCATTAGAAGGTGTTGCTAAGTTGCTTTAGGCATCTGTTTTTCCTCCTGAATTGTCCTAGTTCCTTTTGGAGAGAAATTTAGTCACATTGCAGGATATGTTTTCTGATTTGATGGAGATCGAAGACAATATTAAAATGTCAAAATTCCTTGGTTGTAATGATAAAGTTGAAAAAGAACCAAATCCAATTGAGCTACATGAGACGAAAGGAACATTCTCTTGGAAACCTATCCCTTTTTCCAGCAAACAAAAAGAAGATCAGTATGTTGATGAAAGGGTGAGCGGTTCTACTAGTTTGTTTTTTGAAGATTGCAACCAGCATGTTGCAAGTTATGTCCATGGTAGTTTCGAAGAATATTTTGGCATTCCTATATATGATGAATATGAAGATGACTACTAGGATATCATGCCTAAGAAAACAACTGGGGATTTTGCAAGTCCAAGACCTGATAGGGAAGGAAAAGAAGCTTCTAAAATAAATACTTCTCCATATTTTTCAAATTCAAAAACCTCGTGTCAAGGAGAAGTGTGTTGTTTACTAGATCTTGTTGAATATGATGATCATGCCTTTGTTGAAGCATGTACGAGAAAGGAAGTCCCAATCTTGGAAAGTTTGGGTGAGGGTCATGAAATCTCATTTGAAAACTATTATAAGTACTCTTTACATGGTTCCTTTGGAAACCAATCCGACTATGGGCAGGGGAGATTATCTCCCCGAGAAGTTTTCTCAAGAAAATCAAATGACAGGATCCCCTTGAGGATGTCGTGTTTTTTACGATCATGTCACCGATTATATGGAAGGTGTTTTCAGCTAGGAAGGTCACCAAGAAGCCGAAGAGGGTTCCGGACAAGATGCTTCTTTATGTGTCTTGGACTCAAAAAATAATTTACCCAATTCTATCGAAGAACACAATGCTACTTTCTTCAAAACACTTGTGAAGGATTGGGTTTTGAATTCTGATATTTTATGAAGAGAGGTTGATGGTGGAATTGTAAGTGATCCAAAGATCTCCTTGTGTGGTTCTCTTGAGCAGAGTTTCAGCAGGGTGTTGGAAGAATGGCAATCAAAACATTTCTGTCTCGACAAACAAGCAGCAGAAGAAGTTGGAGGTCTTCGGGAGCACAGTGGGTTCACTCATTGAACTTGTTACATAGTACGGCCATTCATAGGATATTAAAGAATATCCCTAATTTCACTAAATATTGGCAAATTCCTCCTAAAATTGTATTGTTGAGCCCCCCTCCCAATATACCTTTCCAATTAAGAAAACCCCTAGTTTCAACATATATTGTAGATATCTATTTTTAACGACCCTTTTTTAATACTCCTTTTATATCATATTATCAAGTTGTAACAAACATGGGCCCTAACGCATCTTAGTATAATAAAACAAGATGATAAATAAAATAATAGTATAATGCTAATAATGATCCCACTGGGATTGTAGGGTTGAATGATCAATTTGTAGCATTGGATAATGGAAGACCCAATGATATAGTAACGGGGAAGGAAAAATGTGTAAAAGACAAACCAATCAAGATATCAATGTGACAAAGAATTTATAAGACTGATTGTCCAATTATCAATACAATGCTTAGAAAATATGAGAACTCCAAATGATTCATAGCATGACCTACCAATCTACCAATTTTATATCATTGCACCGAAGAGGTGCATTCTATATCCCAGTAAGGGAGAGATGTGTAACTCCTTCCGTGCTCATCCTAGAGTTGACACGTGTCTTTATAAAAAATAATAAAATATTATTAAAAATAACTTGTCGGCTTAAATTAAATTTAAATTATTTAGAATTGCATATATATAAACAATATAAATTAGATAAACTAAAACTATAAAAAACAGATTACACATTTCCAATCTAAAAAAGGGTTTGCACCTTGAGAGATTTGATCCCTCTCGGTGCTTGGTAGATCCCCTTTTAGATGGATCTATGCTGGTGTAATTACAAGTATATCCATAGAGAGCTCATGTTTTCTATATGCTTAATAATTTAAACTCCATAAAAATGAAAAATTGAAACCCTTTCATGGATGGAATTCCCTACCTTCCTATCAAAACAAACATCATTGAAGTTTGAACCCAAATGAGAATAGAAAAATTCCTCTTACTTTCCAATAACACCATATTATTATGTGCATAGCTTGGATTTGGGTCATTCACAAGATGTAATGAATTTCCTCCACTTCCTCTACATTTATCATTTGCAATCAAATGAATTAACAACATTTAGTCACCTTTTCTTTGGTTATATCTAGTTTTTAAAATCTTTATGGGAGAGGGAAAAATATCCATTGTTATGTTTCAAGCATCCAACAGTTATAAAGATACATAGATGTTGAAACTTATATGATACCATTTCATGGTAACAATAACACATAGGGTATGTAAAAAAGGATTTAGATTTTCAACTATGTTCAGGTCAGTTCCAATACAATATTAAGAAGGATGAATTTCGTATAAGAATTGAAATTACAATTATGAATACTCCAAATATAACTCAATAGAAGAATACAGAAGGTTGAGAGAAATATTGATCTAACGTTTATTGGATCTAGTGAGCCAAGAAAGATTGATCTCAATTTTCTTGGTTGCCGTGTAGCAATGTTTGATTGAATCTAAATACCCACCTAAACCCCAACCTAAAAAGTTATTCTAAAAAAAGAATTTATAAGTCTGATTATATGGAGGTATAAATCTAGCCTATGATTTGGAGGTTTTTCCTTAGCAGAAGTTAGGAATGATATTAATCCATCCCATGTTTTGAAGGTATGAATATATCTTGTGATTTGGAGGTTATTCCTCAGAAAAACCTATAACTAATATGAATCCAACCCGCAATTTTGAGGTATGAATTGAGACCATGACTTGTAGGTATGAATCCATCCCACCATTTGGAGGTTATTCCTCATCCCACCCAAATAAAATAACCTCCAATATTTATGTTACTATTTCAAAGTAAAAATTCCCCCTTGACCCCTTAATACGAAGCAATATATTTTTGAGGATTTTAGGAGTAATCAAACCCCCAATATGAATGGACATGATATGATATTGCCTCACTTGTGAACCCCCCGCATTCGGAAGTTTTATGATCAAGTTGCAGAGTACATGGAGAAGTTGGGAAATAGTAATGACTGGTTATATATTTACTGTAAAGATCAATTTCTTCATTATGACCTTGTACCACCAGATCTTTAAGTTCTATTTTTGATTCGACATGAAGAGAAGATAAGTCTATGGGACCATTTGTTTGGTTGGATTCACTAGAAGTCAGAAGTTACTTGACAGAGCATTGAGGTTTAGTAGGTAGGGTAGGTAGATAGAGATGAATAATATCAACATGATGAGCATCCCTTTTTTAAAGTAGTTTTAGTGTTGTTTCAAATTTTCCAGTTTGGCTGCATCGTCGGTTCAGTTTTGGTTTTCGGAGCATGCTAAGGATTCGTAGCAAGGTTTGGGGAGCTGACCCAATGGATTTGGTACCTAGTCTATGTTTTTCTTCCCACCTCATAGGGAGGATATCATCCCTAGCTAGAGCCACTTTTTAGCACTGTTTTTGTTTCGCGCTAAGTGACTGGAGGGGTAAGGTATGCAAAATTTTGCAGCGATCGACCTTGGAGAATACCAAGAATTTCTATAAACATGTCATCATGTCACCTTTAAGCCTCGAAGAGGTATGAAGACAGGACAATCAAGTCCTGAGAAAACAAATGGGTTCAAAGGATTTTGTCTTAGGTAAGAGAAAGCTAGTTTGCAGGCGTGGTGACCTGTCAGATGAAGAAAGAATAAACAGATTTGTGGTCATAAGTCTTCTCACCGTTCAAGGGTAAAGGGAGAAAGAATATACACAGATCATCCAAAGCTACGAGAAGGGGGATAATATTTCAACGGTGGTGATTTAGAGGCGGGCTAGATCAACAGAGATAATAGGTGTCACAAATATGACATGCATGGCCCAAGTCACTTTTGGATTTTGCGGAATAGGTTAAAGGGCCCATAGATCTCAAGGGTCGGGATTGACTGAGTGATAAACTGACAGAGGAAATTAATTCCTCTAAATCAAAGTGCTCACAAGGTTTCTCGATTTCAATTCCACAGAATGGTTAAATAGAGGCAAATTTGGATGGCGGGGATTGAATCGGGAAAATATCCACAGTGGTCTTTATCTCTGCTGATTGAACATGCACGGGTAAAATAACCATCAGGATTTATGAAATACAAAACACCCGTTACAAATGGACGATGAAGATTGAAGTATCTCCGATCGAAGGGCTGGAAATGATTCTGCGCGTTGGAATTCTCATGAGGGAGAATCAGAGCCGAAAGTCGATGTTTTGTGTACGGGCCACTCATTTCGAAGGGGCATTGTCAGGACCAAGACAGAAAGCCATGGTTGTACGCAATTTCGCTTACCTCGGATGCAAATATGTGATGTTTTGGGGTGAGTATGGGAAGGGAAGAGGTGCCAGGTAATCAAAGGTCCAGATGCCATTGGAGCAGATCTACGGCTAAAGAAATCAGCTTCACAGCATAGGTCACTCCCCAAAATCCAGAAGTTCCACTATGTCACACGTATGATGATTGAAAAAGCATCCTGATGGTTGAATGGTGGAAGATAAGTATGGTCCTCACACGAAGCATGATGAAGAAGCATCTGATTACAGAGAGCAAGGACTTTCAAAGGTCGTCTTTAGGAGAGGCGGATGGATGCGAAATGCTAGTCCATCAGCCATGAGAGTGAATGGGAGTTGACGCGGACCGAGGACAGAGGTTGCTTCCGCTACTAATAATATGGCACCATAACAGAAAGGGAAGCATGACAGATACCCCCACATGAAATCCTGGCTTTATGACTAGAACAATAATCCTGGCTTTATGACTAGAACAGTAATCCCTGCATCTTAAGAGATATAGCATAAATTTTGGGCATCAAATTCAACATTGACTTGACTTCTTTTATATACTTATGGATTACAATCACTAAGCGCACCAATAATTGAAGTTCCTGGAAGTCTATCATTCAAAATATGAAAAACAAGATGCAAGCTTAGGGATCTAGATGGCTCAATCTGGCAGGTAAGTCAACCTTGATAAAATCTATTTTATCTTCTTATTCGATTTTCATGTATGCCATCCTTCTATCCCCCAAGTACATCCTCAACAACATCATTAAGGAGATAAGAAACTTTCTCTGGAAAGGAGGGAAAACTCGGGGCAAAAAATTCAATTTGGTCAACTGGGACAAGGTAATGGAGGACAAAGCAAAAGGTGGGATAGGAACAAGAGACCCAGGCATGATGAACCTAGTCATGGGAGCTACGATGGTTTGGATATTTATCGCATGAGGAAAGGAATGGTGGAAGGAGTTTCTAAGGAAAAAATATCTTAAAAAACCAAGATCAAATTGCATAGATATAGAGTGGACAGGAAAATGCACCTCAATCTAGAACTTATGTAAACTTTATGTTGGTTTAATTAAAGACAATATATATTGGATCCCTAGAAATGGTAAGGAAATTAATATCTGGATAGAAAAAATCATGGGGCATCCTCCTTTTGCAACTAACAAAATCGAAACATTTTAATATGTTGGATGCAAGAACAAGGATTGATCAATCTTAATGACATCTCAATCTGGCACGACAATGGAGAATGGGAAGGTTGGAATACTTTGTAGCCACCAACTCATCTTACCAATGATTATGAGTTTTTCACTTCTCTTCTGTATGGTATCTCTCCCTCCAATAGCAGGACCTCAGACACCAAGGGTTGGGGAGTGCATGGTCACTACATAGTTAAAGAAGGGTACAAGATTCTGAAAATCATTGACAACAATATCCAACCCAACTTCTGGAAAAAGGTATGGAATGCTGACTGTATTCCAAAAGTGAATATTTTTTATTGTTTATTAGCACAAGATAAGTTGCTGATTGTAGAAAAATTAAGGAAAAGAGGCTTTGAAGGCCCTTCTAGATGTGCTCTCTGCACTTCTCACAATGAAAGTGCACTTCATCATTTTCTAACTTGCCCCTTGGTCATCCAAGTCTGGAAGCACACCTTGGGTTCGCTTGTAGGGAACATATGCCTTCCTAGGTTCCAAATCTAGATTTGAAAGTTCCATTAGAAATCTTAGGATGTCTAGTTGTCAATCGACTATTTCAGTGTGTAAAACGACCTCTCCACGGTTGAGAAAATTGAGTTTTCCCAAGACATGCTAACCGTTTCCAAGCTTCTGCACTTTCGGTGGCTAAAATAGCCCCGAATTTTGCATTTAAGCTACCGAAAGCTCTGCTTTTTGGTGGCTAATGAACAGTTGAAATGTCCGCCTAAGCCACCAAAACCTGAGTTTTGACTTTTTGAAGGAAAAAACCAAATCAAATGTTTTTCAAACTTTATTACAGACTTAAAGCTCTTAAAAGTGAGCTTCAAAAAATTTAGAAATGTATTTTTCAATGACTTCCTATCACCTAAAATAAAATAAATTTGACCAATTTATTTAAGGAGATAACATCTGGCTCATACTCGGGGATGAAATCCTCCCTGTGAGGTTTCAAGAACCACAGATATGATGCCTTTCCTGGACAAACAAAATACAGAACCTAGTCTAGTGTTCCATTGGGCATGGAGTCATTTGGCTTGTGCAACCGATCTTTAAAAATTCTTGAGACTTGTGCAACTGATCTCTGTACATCTTCAAAAACTGCCATCCTCAAGACCTGCATTTATTTACATAAGCTGACTGATATTTCTACTGCAAATTGGAAAAAAAATGTTCGGGCAGCGAGCTTATTTCCTACACTACTCTACTCTAACCTTTTCTACATTCGGGTCAGGTAAAGGATGAGTTCCATAACAACCATCCAAGCAATTTAAATATTGAAGAAATTTCATCTTTAACACTGATCAACAAATGATGTTTGACATGTAACAACAGTGATAAGAATTTTTTTAGGAAACCATACTTACCCGAAAACACTCGGAAGTTAAGGAAGTTTGAAATTTTCAAGTTGTCTGAAATGTATGATTCCATGAAGACTGCCACCGGGTCTTTCAAACCAAGATAAAAAAATATGTTGACTCTCAAGAAGCAGTTGCATATTTATGGCAGCCTCTTGCTTAGCCTTGACTGTTCCTCTGTTGGAAGATTGATGACCTTCTTGTTTTCTTATGATTAGATATTGGTCACCAATCATTGTAACTTCCTCCTCAGACAAATGCACAAAATTTGATGATAGAACAGGTTTTATATCATATGAATTTTGATCAGCTAAAAACATGTAGTTTCCTTTACAATCATTGGTTACCATAGGCTCTTCCTGATTTGCAAACTGGTCATAAAATTCAAACTCACACCTGTCTTTGGAGTATTCTACACCTACTGAATAATATGATTCTGAATCTAACATATACTCCCCTTCAGGCTGTTGTTACATATTTGTTGCATACTCACTGCTTTCTTTCTCTGAATCTGAAATGTACTGATAGTCTTTTTTCTCTTGTGCATGTAGGTCTTCAAAGTCAATCTGCACTTGGATCTTTTTGGAAACATGGATGTTTTCCTCCACCTCTTGAGCATGTTCAAACAAGCTCCTTAGAGATAAAGAACTTCTTTCTAGAAGAAGAAGGGCAAGTTCTGAATGCAAACTCATAACATAATATATCATGGCAGCTGTCTCTAAGGCCGGATTTTCAAAGGCATGTCATGATAGCTACTATAAAACCTTCGATTGAAAACAGACAATGCTTCGTCCTCCTCTCTCTTCAAAGCATAAAAGTTAGCGAGATACAAATCAAGATATTTGTTCTCACCCCAATGTTTCAAAAAGGCATTTGACAACTCGATCCAAGAGCCAATAGAATCAGCTCCCAGACCCTTAAACCATGCAGCAGCATCTCTGATCAAAGACTTGAAGAAAAATCTCATGATCACATCTATGATGAACAATTTGAAATCGGTCAACAAAGTCCTCAAAGGATTCCAAGTGCCTCTCAGCTGAAACATGGTTTTCTCTAGAAAATCAGGGAAGATATTCAAAGCAATCAAGTGGATAAGGATGAAGAAGAAAGGGCATCCTTAAAGGCTTGAACATCTTCATTCTGATTTTATTTTGAAAAGCAGAGGATTGATCATGAATGTTAATGGGTTGATGACAAGGTTCAACAGTAATGCCCAAGGGTGTTGAAGTTTGGACAGGGTTTGAACCGGTTCTGACCTCTGTATGGTTACATGGCTGATCAGATTCAAGGGAGATTTGAATACAATGATCATCTTTATGAATGGGCTGAGGTATAGGTACTGAATCAACATCTGCAATATAAGCAGTATGCAGATCTTCTTCTTCTAAAGATGGATATATACAAGAAGGATGATTATTTTATGAATATACAAAGAAAATAATGATTCTCTTTACACGCGAAGGGAAAATCATGAAAGAGCTGATGAAGAAAAACGACAGTTCATGAAGCAGACTAATGAACTAGTACCTGGATTTGAAATTTAGCTCCTTCATCTTCTATCAACTGGATCCTTCCAAGTGGAGTCTTATTAAATTTGAATGGATCAGGGAAATAGAAGTCTTTGTAAAATTTCCCTAGCAGCAAGGTTAGGTTTTCTTCTCCTTCTACAAACAAATCTTGAAGAACAGACTCTACTGTAGGAAAATTGGTATGAGTATAAGAGTAGAGTGTTTTCATTTTTGTTTGCAAAGATTTCAAAGAAGAGGAGTAGTCCTCTTCAGGGGTAGATTGTTCAACTTATTTCCATAAACTATGGATAGAAAAATTCTCAGGAAAATGATTTATAACAATAGAATCTAATGAAGGCTCATTACCCTTTGGATTCTCTGATTCACCTATAGTTTTCCGAGAACAAGAAGCTTCAACAGAATTAGACTTAATGGAAGGTGTTCTAGGTATAGATAAAGAAGCAGTACCTCTTAAGATACCTGATCTAGATGTCCTTGCTTCTCTGGAATTTTGCCTTTGTAGAGCTCTTCCTCTTCTGATGATCTTCTCTGGGTCTGCAACGGGTGTTGCTGGTGGCCTCTCTTGATTTGCTCTAGTATGAGCCCTTCTCGGAGCCACGGTTCTTCAATGGAGTCGCCAGATAGAAAATTACAACCAAGTAAATGTCTAGGCTTTGTCTATCATCAAATTTGGATCTGTGTTGTGTCCCAAGGAAGTTAAGCTTCAATCTCCTCTCCTCGGTAACAACACCAAAATGTTAGCACTCCAGGAGTCCTTCTAGGTTGTAGCTCGAAGAAGCCTGGTAACTTAACTATAATCTCAATATTTCATTCAATGGATCAAGTCAGATGAGTAATTAGACCTCACTCACTCAAGACATGCATAAACTCAACCAAATAAACAAGGCTTCTAACTATCACTGTTCAAAGGGTTTGTAATAAAGGTGAATAAATGAAGAATTCTCACTTTGTTGGCAGATTCATACATAAAGCACTTACATATGAATGGCTAATCATAACAAGAAAATGATACTTGCAATTCAACTCATCAACACAGAGATAGGATGACAGCTATCTGGTATTATATAAAAAGAATAATCATGAATAAAATATCCAAGTACACGTATAGAACAGAAAGAAGATGTAATCTGAACATATAATGCCAAAAGAGCTTGTATTAATTGACAAGAACATGAGAAGCTTGAGTACAAAAAGTGTCTAAGAGCCTCTAAAGTTGAACCCCTTTACAATGATTCTTCAATGAGCTTAAATAATCTTTATAAATCAGTTTCAAGATCCTCAAAAGATGGATCTGATAACCTCTTTTCCTATCTCAAATCCGAATTTGTGAGGTGGCTGGAAAATGAAGAAATTTCTGGAAATATGCTACTCAGATATTGACCTATATCTATCAAATAAGAATAGATTTTGGAAACCTGAGAGAGGTTTTTGTATATTGGTTTGTTATGAGAAAACACCTCTCTTAGTTATTTGAGATTCATTTTCATTTTTCAGACATCTGTATTTCAAAAACATGTGTCAAATTGGGAAATTCTGAGATCCGAAAATTAGGTCTCAGAGATGGATTCGATTCTCCCAATATGTAACACCTGTATAAAAAATGAGAGAGGTTATTGTTTTTCAACATGTTAGGAACAAAAACCTCCTCCGAGTTTGTAAAATGATTCTCCAGTCGCTCATAATGATCATTTGAAAATGATGAATGAGCACAGTAAAAATGCCATATTTCTGAAAATGCAGCCTCATCTTGCAGGCAAATTTTGACTACATTCCCAAGCTCCAAATCTAGATCCGAAAGTGCCACTGGAAATATTAGGATGTTTAGTTATCAATCAACTATTTGAGTGTGTAAAAAAACCTCTCCACAGTTGAGAAAATTGAGTTTTCCCAAGACATGCTAACCGTTTCCAAGCTTCTATGCTTTCGGTGGCTAAAATAACCCTGAATTTCGCGTTTTAGCTATCGAAAGCTCTGCTTTTTGGTGGCTAATGAACAATTGAAATGTTTGCCTAAGCCACCAAAACTTGAGTTTTGACTTTTTGAAAGAAAAAACCAAATCAAATATTTTTCAAACTTTATTACAGACTTAAAACTCTTAAAAGTGACCTTCAAAAAATTTAGAAATATATTTTTCAATGACTTCCCATCACCTAAAATAAAATAAATTTGACCCATTTATTTAAGGAGATAACATAAACGTTCCTATGATATCAACCATGATACTATATGATAAACATACCATGATTTCTTATAATAAACATTCCTATTTATCTCACTATAATACCTTATAATAAACATTCAAAAATACAAATATGAAAATGCTTTTACTCATTTACCATTACATACTTCCATTGTTCCAATTACTATTAATAAACATGCATAACCTTATTAATAAACATGCATAACCTTATAAATTGTCTTTTTCCATCCATTAATATCCAGAAAGTAGAAAGTGCAAGTTCAATGATAAACATTCCTATGGTATCTCACAATGATACCATACGGTAAACATACCATGATACCATATGACAAACATTCCTATTTATCTCACCATGATACCATATGATAAACATTCTTATGGTATCACACCATGATACCAAAACATTCCCATCGTATCTCACCATGATACCTTAGTGTAAAAGAAAAAAAGAAAAAGCAGGAGAGAGATTGTGGTAACTGTACACCGAAAATGGAATCAAACTTCATTAATATCTCACCATGATACCATATGATAAACATTCTTATGGTATCTCACCATGATACCAAAACATTCCTATCTTATCTCACCATGATACCTTGGTGTAAAAGAAAAAAAGAAAAAGCAGGAGAGAGATTGTGTTAAATGTACACCGAAAATGGAATCAAACTTTATTAATAGCAAAGTATGTACATAGTTTAGGGAGCGTCTTATATACTGGACAGACTTTCTCTCGGGAGGGGAGCCTGTCAAATGGGCACAGTCGGATGAGAGATCCAACTGTACCCATTTGACAGGCTCCCCTCCCGAAGGAAAGTCTGTCAAATAGGCACCGTTGGATGAGAGATTCAACGGTACCCATTTGACAGGCTCCCCTCCCAAGGAAAAGTTTGTCCAATAAATAAGGATTGCCCATAGTTTACAACGTAAATTGTAATTAACTTGCAAAGACAACTTCCTTTTTGCAGACGTTACACGTGCACAAAGTCTATGTGCAGATAAGGGCTTGTGCAACATACATAATGGTAGCCCTTACCCAAGGATCAGCTCGTGATCCCACCTGCTGCAAACCAATAAATTGCAATCGTATCAGGGCTATAAATGTTAGCAACTTGGGTCTGAATATACAGGTGCACACTCTTAGTCCTTTCCTCACATAAACTTTGACCTGTCATAAGCTTATTTTCAATGCACTGAACGGGAAAGATTGGACACATTAAACTATGGCCTCTCCATCTTAAGGAGAAACAGGGCCACCAACTAGTGCTAAATATCCTCCACAGCCAATCTATTCTGAAATGACAAGATTATGAGGTTGGATATAAGTTTAATTTTCTTTATATTTATCCAAATAGATGTTCTAGTGTGGAATTTGCTTTTGCCCATTATATAACAAAGACATGAATTTGTGGATATTATTTTTGCATATTATATTGCGGCACAACCATGAAACACATTAAATGAGTACTAATCATTAACTGAGTAAGAAACATTCATGGAAGCCTCTTATGTAGCAATTTTCTAATTCAAAACCAAAACCAAGTAGAGAAAGGGCATCCTTCTTGACTGGAGTATTGTCACCAAATTTTGCGCACTGGAAGATATGTTTATATGAAAGCGATTTAATTTGTTCCATAACACTTATGGAGAAAACGAATTTTGGAATTTCATATGGCCCCACATGCAAAATAGAATTAAAATTGTACCGTGAAACACAAAATTTGAAGCTAGCAACCACACCTTAGCATTGATGATGAACCACCTTTATATATTAATATTTCAAGCAGGCAGTGGCATATAAAGACACATAGAAAAGAAAAGGAAAAGGCGAGCGCCCTGTTATTCCAATCTATTCAGAGCCCAAGAGAAATACCAGCGAGGCTACCTATATTTACATTTTTTGATCAAGAGCAGAGAAAAACAAGACCTGGTTGGAGGTTGGAGATTACTCCATCATCCATCCATGTCCATGTATATGAACTATTAACAGGCTGACTGAGTGAATCTGTTTTGCTCTGTGCTTGTTACATAATTCTCTGCTTGCTCTCAGAAAGGCCAGTACTCGGCTTCATTTTGCATTTGTTCAGGGAAGGAGTTTCTCCGTGCAGAGTTGAGAATGGTCTTATCTGCTACAATGAAATCTGCCGAACCACTGACTGCCCATCAAAGTACACATAACACAACAAGAAGGTGCAGTTACTGACCTAATTATAATGAGAAAGGTCAGATGAAATTGCTTTATAACAAAAGATGTGTCACTGTGCTTCCAACCAAAACACTGTCAGCAATTCCTTGATCAGAGCATGCCTCAAAGCATTGCAATGCAAGCATTTTAGTAAATCAGTTTGATATAGTAATAGTTTATAGATATTGAGGAGAATTAAGCCACTGCAACATAACATGACATGGAGCAATATTTTCTTTATTTGATTAATTACTGACTTACTTGTAGAGATGATGAGAGCCTGTGCAGCATTGTTAAGGTTAGCTCTTGCCCAAGGAATAGCCCTTGCTCCCAGCAGCTGTAGATTATGAACATTAACGCAACGGAGCAGTTAATAAGTACGCCCAGTTGCATGAATATAAATATTAGTTAAGTCCCTGGATTGAATCGGTACTGATTGATTGCTTCATTAACAAAACACTCACTGTGGGGATTGCGGAAGCTACGCGTGCAATTGCAGCTGCCTTAGCTCCTGCTTTCACTGCTTCTGTATGCACATATATGCATACATTCATGAGTTTCATCATGCCCACAAATTATTAATTAACACATTGTATTTTCTGCAGGAATTGTGTGACTGAGTCTATCGAAATTTAAACTAAATGGATTTAGGCACACGATCTCTAGTGATAGACAGTGCAAAAAACGAAAGAAAGATTATTGCAAATGAGGGAATGATCATTTACCGTTGGAGCACTGCTTTGCTCTGAGCATTTTCATGTCAGCTTGCTGTTGAATCTCTGGAATCGTCATCTCCTCGTCTGCTATGCTAATAATTCCCTCCAGTCAGTGCTTGAGATCAGATAGATATGATTTATGAAAATGAAGGAAGAATAAGATGAATGCTTGATATGGGAAACTCAAATACGTTCACAGTATTTATAAGGAGTATGACTGGGTGCATCAATCAATGCCTGACTGGTGATATAAGGTAGCCAGGGGTGGAACGGAATGAATTAGACTACCACGGTTTGGTAGAATGATGAATTCATGGTTTTCACAGAAAACCGTCTCCAGCGCCGCAGGAATTGAGTTGTGTTGAGTATGAATTGAGGGAATAATGCCAGCCAAGAATTCTGTACCCTCTAAAAACCATGTATCTAGCGCCGCAAGGATTGAGTAGTCTTTGAGGGCGAACAATACTCTACATGCAGTAGAGCATTTAATGCGACCGCGGTCATTGTCCCCCGTCTGATCGCGTGCGACCGCTGTCGCATTAAATACTCTACTGCATGTAGAGTATTGTTCGCCGTCTTTGAGTATGAGGGAAACAACGTGTGCCTATAATTCTGTACCCTCTGTCATGTTATTGTACAGTGTGCTTTTGTCCCTGCAAATCTCAATCTCCAGAAGCAGTATAAGCGTTCACCAAATCGCCCCGACTAGCCGGAATCCGGCAGAGAATATTTTGCTGAAACAAACATTTCGACGTTTTAAATTACAATTTGGGCAATCTGGGTCGTTTTGAAATAGGCCATTTCGTATAGATCAACTAAATCTAATCGTAGAAATTTTTTAATGGAAAAAATAACACTTTCCGTTAACAATCTAGACCGGTTTCTATACAAAATTCGCCGGCAAAGCGGGGTGATTTGGTGAACGTTTATCCTACGTGCAATCTCCATGCCGCAGATTGCCGCTTCACTTTATTTTGTTGGCCAACAACTCAAGTTTCAACTCTTCAGGCAACGGCCGATAGTTTATTTAAGAAGCAGCTTGTGACCGACATTTGGATTTGGGTACATACACCACTGCACCGTGCACGTGGGAGAGCAATAAGCACCCGGCAGCTGGTACATACACCAGTGCACCATACACGTGGGAGAGCAATAAAAACCTCATCGCCCAGCAATTAATGCTATGGGGCACAGCAATTGTTGGATCAACAGTGGGATCAAATCCAACGGTTGTTGTGCCCCACAGCCTCAGCATTAATTGCTGGGCTGCTGGATGCTTACTGCTCTCCGTGCAAGTGAGGGGCACAATAGCCCCCTCTGCCAATTCTCATTCATTTCTTGGTTTTTACCCCCCAAAAAAATTTGGAGTGAGCTAAATTTTTGACTATTTGCATTTTTGCTTGTTGAAATCTGGTTACTAAATTTTTGTTGAAATTGTCTTTTTGGTGTGTATATATATATATAGGAGTGAGTTAAATTTTTGATCATTTGCATTTTTGTTGATTAAATTTGTTGCCAGTTGGTTACTAAATCCTTGTTGAAATTGTAGTTTTGGTGGTTGAAATTGCACTTTTTAGTTGTAAAAATAGATTCAGAGCCCTTAATAATAACCTATAAGACATTTCAATTATACAATCTTAAGAATTTTTATGGAATTTTGGTCAAAATTTTCACCATGAAAAAATGCAAATAGTCTAAAATTTTCCCCTTAAAAATAGTATAGAAATCTTTGGTGAATCCCATTAGATATATAGAAATGGATAATGATTTAGGCTTTGGTCTAATTTCAAGGAATAATTTGAACCATGTTGAGCTAGTATTGAGGCATCCATGGGAAGATAGAAGGGATGTGCAAGTAGTGGAATTTCAAGGAATAATGTGAACCATGTCGAGCGAGTATTGAGGCATCCATGGGAAGATAGAAGGGCTCTGCAAGTAGTGGATTTTTTTTTTAATTTTTTCAGTCGAAAAAAGCACTTTTTGGTATTCTATTGAATCAAAAGAGTTTTGTACATCAGCATAAAATTAAAGACCATAATGTGGTGGTCACAAATACAGACAACCACTCAATAGTGCATAAACCAACACTTCATCTATAAAAACAACAAAGTAGCCCACTACAGAAAGTACTGAAAAACAAAACAGTTGAGAACTGCTGATATCCTGGGCACAAAAGTCATAAAATATCCCCTCATAGGTAGTCTGCCGCAGACAGCCAAGATGTCAATACGGAGGATAACAGGAGCCCAAATACATTATCCAAGGCAGGGCAGAGGTCTAAACATAGATAATAGACCTGTCAACCACTCAAAATCACCCATATAAAAATATATCTGGTCAGACCAAAATAAGACAGAATGTCGACAGTTCTAAGGAAGCGGAGCAAAGCTCTCAAAATAACTGCATTCTGACTTCCTCCAATGCCTCTCCATCACATATTTCAGAGAGTGTAAGATAGCCCACATCCTCCTTAAGCCCTGCCTTGGATAAAGTATCTGCCCTCGTGTTATACTCCCTATAGACATGGCTGATATCCACATGAGTGAAAGTTGAAAGGAGCAGTTTGGTGTTGTAGCACCATGCATCCAGATTGACCATGTTAAGTGAATAATCACCATTGACCCAATTTATAATCACCGAGGAGTCGCCAAAGACATATAGATTGGGTAATCCAAAGTCTTTGGCAACTGACAGAAGTGCCCAGAGTGCCAGTAGTTCCGCTCTAGCGTTCGTGCTGGGACCACATCCAAGAGTAATAGTAAAGAAATGATAATCATTTAAACAAATAACAACGCTTGCGCCACCAAAAGATGCAACAACAGCCCCATCAAAAAAAAGCCATAGGGTAATGCGATATAGGAGGATGTCCAATATTCCTAGACTTGTGAATATTTGGGTGAGGAGCTAAGTGGGTCCTAGTCTCAAGAAAAATCCTGTTACATAATCTGGGATTATTAGGATCAATGTTCTAAAAAATGATGTTGTTTCTGGTTTTCCAAAGATTCCAAAGGAGAAATATGGGCAGATACAACAGATCACCACCCCCCATGAGACTTCTGGAGAGGTTCCCAGAGAGGGACAGATCAGACCAGACCAGTTGTATAATGAAGGAACAATCCAGGCAGTGTAAAACCTCACGTAAGAAAGGGCAACCTGCAAATAAATGGTCACCCATTTCAAAATCAGACTTGCAGAGACAGCAACGATCAAGACCATACCAACCCTTCTTGAGCAGATTATCCCAAGTGTTCAATTTCATGTTATATGCTCACCAAATAATGCATTTGATCTTTTGTAGAATGTTTGAATGCCATATTGTCATGAGAACGTTCCCCGGGAGAAGAGGAACAAGATCCGAGACAATAAATTCATAAGCACATTTGGTTGTGACCAAGCGAAGTTTCTTATCAAACATACAAAGAAGAGAGTCATCTAAACCACTAAGCTCAATACCTCCATGAGTGAGACCTTTAACAAAAGTTGACCAAAGAACCGCCTAGTGACCCCTCAAATCAAGGTCCTCCACCGAGTACCAACCAAAATAGCCCTGGGAAAGGTCATCCAGCTTCTAAGCCTGATACAAATAGGAAATACCATAGTCAGCTAGGTAGTCCTTGAGATCCTGCTGGAGAGAGAAGGAGTCGTCAAGCCCAACAATGGGATTAACACCCAACTAAATCTTCCTGTCATTTCCCACCTTCCATCCAAACTGACAAGTAATCCACGACATAATTCTCAAAAATCCATTCCAAAAATAAGACGTGCCAGTGACAGAGAAGTTGCGAGATCTGGTCCAATCCACCAGTGGACAGTTCTTTAAGTATTTGTAAGTAATAATTCTGTTCCAAATACCAAACCCCAAAAGTAACTGCCAAAAACATTTCAACCTGAGAGAAATACCAAACCATTCCAAATTTTTAATGTCCCAGCCACCATACTCATAAGGAACAGCAACAGAAACCCATCTGGCCAAGTGGTAACGAGGCCTCCCATCAGTATTTCCCGAAAGAAAGGTGAAAATGGATTGCCTCAACAAGTTTAAGATATATCTAGGACATCTGACCAGTGCAAACCAATAAACAACAATACTTGTGAGTACAGACTTAATGAGTACCAGTCTACCTCCAAGAGAAAGTAATCTGTATGCCTGATGCCTAATCTTGTCATCGAATCTCTTCACCATCCAAAGCTAATCTGAGGATCTGTAACCCAGAGGTTTCAATCTAAAGCCCAAATATTTAAACCTCGAAGTAATAGGTTCCATATAGTAGGGCAGAAAGTTACTAATCCTACCACGAGTTCCCTCATCCACCATATGATACAGGAAAGAAGATTTTTCAGTACTGACCATCATGCCTGTAGTAGAGCAGAAGAGGTCAAGTGCATCTTTGTATGCATCCCATTCCTTTACAGTACTATCCCCAAAAAGAATGACATCGTACACAAATAAGAGGTGAGTAGGAGAGAGTCCAAGAGAGTACTGATACCCAGAAATGAGACCCTTCAGATGTTTATCCAAGATAATCCTACTGAGGCTCTCAAAGACTAAGATAAACAATAAGGGTGAAAGAGGACAACCTTGGCGTATACCCCTTGAAGCAGGGAAGAACTCCAAAGGGGACCCATTGACAAGGACAACAAAACATGCGTTGGTTACACAACCCATGATCCAATTGACACCCATGAGCGGGATACCAATCTGTAATAGGAGAAGTCTCAGAAAAGCCCAGTTTACCCTATCAAAAGATTTAGCAAGATCAAATTTAAGTACCAAGACATTGGCATTCCTAGCTTTTATGGAGTGCAGAATTTCCTGAGTAATACCAATAGGTTCAGTAATATGACGGTCCTTTAAAAAACCATACTGTTGGAACGATATGGATCTGTTAAGAATGGGTTTAAGATGAAGAGCAACAATTTTAGAAATAATCTTGTATACCAAGTTACATAAAGAGATAGGGTGAAAATTAGCAAAGGTGGATGGCTTATCACATTTAGGAATCATAGTAAAAAAAGTAGAGTTGATAAAGCAAGGGACACACCCTTCAATTCTGGCCTGTTCAGCGGCAAGTACCAGTTCCCCCCCAATAAGGTCAAAAAAGGTAAGGAAAAATTCGATAGGCCAACCATCCGGTCCAGGGATTTTTATCTTTCTTAAAGACCTTAAGAATAGATTCGACTTCCTATAGGGTAATGGGTTGGAGAAAGCAGTCAACCTCCTCATCCAGGACCAAATTAGAAAAAAGCATGATTACTTCCAATTGATTAGTAATATTAGTAACCTTGTCATCCATAAATAAATCACTGAAGTGTTTTTTACCAAGCCTCTTGAGAGAGTCATCATCTGATAATACTGAGCCATTCATATCATTAAGAGACCAAATGGCTTTATAGTTCCTTCTAGTCGATGCAAAAGTATGAAAAAACTTGGTATTGGCATCCCCTTCCTTAAGCCAAAGAACACGACTCTTGATCCTTTGGGTGGTAACCTCATGTTCCATGATCTTTTTTTTAACCTAGAGATCACATAGCCTAGAAGAACTGGCTACAGACAAGAGTCCCAAGTCCCTCTGGAGAATGTCAGAAATTTCAGTATCAATCTCCAATAATAAGTGCTTTCTTTCACCCTTTTTCTTTTTTTCCCACTTTTTAACAACACCGTTGAGTCTAATAAGTTTATGGGCAAGTGTCTCCAGACAATTTTAGTGTCCAGAGATCACAGGAGAATTCCAAGAAGATGAAACCAAGGGGGGAAAAATCATCTTCAAAGAGCCAAGCTCGATTAAATTAAAAGGATAACAATGGGAATCCAAACAGGGACCCCACTCCAAGCAAATAGGGTAATGGCCCGAAACATCAGAGGGAGATGCCCAAGATTTGTAAAATTCCAGACAAGGAAGAAGATGGCTAGACAGTAAGAAACGATCCAATATTTTACATATACCAGCCTCTCCCACACGGCCATTCCTCCAGGTAGGACCTGGACAGTTCGAGGAGAGATCCACCAAGTGGTTACAAGAAATAAGCTGAGCAAAATTAGAAGCTAAGGGGTCCAATCTGGGTTTGGAACCCCAGATTTCCGAGGAGGAGATGGTAAAGTTAAGATCACTAGCAAGGAGCAAATTTGGTAAAGACAGTACACCACCCACCATCAATTTGTCCCATAACACAGATCACTCAGAATATGGACCACAACAGTTGAAAACAGAGAGGACCTCCGAAAAACCTTTAAAACTAGCTTGGAGAATGATACTAGCAAAGGAAGAGAAAGCCATTTTCTAGCGCATGGGAAAAAAATAAAACATGAGCAATTAGAGTATCATCTTGAACAATGGCACATGAGAATGAGAACGAGATCGAGTAAGATAAGAAATAAATTTGAAATATTGTAATATCTTTATTTTGGTTGTATTGGTTTGTTATGTAAATATTATAAATATGTGATGCAATGGCACATGACAACGAGATTTAGTAAGATAAGAAATAAATTTGAAATATTGTAATATTTTTATTTTGGTCTTTAGAATATATTGGTTTCATATGTAAATATTATAAATATGTGATGTAGAGATTTAGGGGAAGGTGTGGCTAGTGAATACTTTATGGAAAAATTAGGGGAAGGCATGGCTAGGATGGATAAATTTCGGTAAAGAATAGATACCCTCTTCCAAGGATAGACGAACTCATTGATTGTCTGAAAGGTGCTAAATTATTTACGAAGCTCGACCTCAAGTCGGGATATCATCAAATTCCAATTAAGTCCACCGATGTATTCATATTGCTTTCAAAACCAAAGAATGATTGTTTGAATAGTTAGTCATGCCTTTCGGTTTAACCAATGCACCTGCTACCTTCATGAGATATATGGATTTCCTTCTATGACCTTTCATCGACAAGCGTGTTGTTGTCTGTCTCAACGATATCTTGATTTTCAGCCGATCATGGGAAGAACATGTCAAAAAGCTTCGACAAGTCTTTGACAGTCTCCAACAACATCGACTATATCTGAACATGGACAAATGCTCATTTGAGATTAATAGCATCAAATATTTGAGGTATGTAATTGACTTTGCAAATATTCATGTCGACCCAAAAAATGTACAGATCTTCGAAGATTGGCCCATTCCTCGAAACATTCATGAACTAATAAGTTTTCTTGGTTTGGCAAATTTTTAGCGACGATTCATACTCGGCTTCAATCACATAGCTCGGCCCTTGAATTAGTTGACTAAGGGAAATGGGAAAAACTTTCTTCAAAAGGACATCGACACAACAACAAGCTTTTGAGCAACTAAAAAACAAGCTTTGTACTGCACTAGTACTTATGTTAATTGATTTGCATCAGCCTTTTGAGATTGAGATGGGCGCATCGGACAGTGCTTTAGGAGCAGTTATCACTCGATCTGGTCACCCAGTCGCTTTTCATTCCGAAAATTTCACCGACACTGTTAGAAGGTATTCGACATATGAAAAATATTTGCATGCCATTGTGCAAGCCCTTAAGCAATTGATACATTACATCCTTGGGAAGGAAACGATCATCCTCACTTACCAAAATCCCTTACAGTTCACCTTGTCCTAGTCGAAATTACATACAACTCGACAACTCAAGTGAATTAATTACTTGCAACAATTTCAATTGGTAATTAAGTATCAGAAAGGTAAATACAGTGCCATTGTCGATTGTCTTAGCTGACCACCCATTACTCTACTTTTCATAGTGATGAGTATGTAGGGTTACGACACCACCACTTGGCCACAATTGTATTAGGTAGACTGTGACTTCTCCGTAGTTTATCGATAGCTTCAGAACGACAAGTTGTCTACTACCGACTACTTCCTGAAAGACACTTTGTTATACAATCTTGGACAACTTTGTGTATCGACCAGTGAGCATCGACAACAGCTCATTTGGGACGTGCACTACAACAAGACCACAGGACATTTTGGAGGAAAAGACTCTTGCTATCCTGCAAAAGTATTTTTACTCCCGTTCACTTAAATCCGAAGTCAACAGGTACATTCAATCATGTGTGGTTTGTTCCATTACTAAACCACTAAATCGACAACAAGGACTATATACGCATTTTTTGGTTCCTAGTCGACCATGGGAATCTATTTCTATGGACTACATGATAAGATATCCTACTATGAAACATTAGCATGACGCGATCTTAGTAGTAGTCAACAGATTTTCCAAGATGGCTATCCTCATACCATGCAAGAAGACTACGACTTCACAACAAACTACTCAACTCTTTTTTGAACATGTTTGGAAAAACTATGGCCTTCTGACAACCATCATTTTCGACAGAGATTCCAGATTTGTTAGCATATTTTGAAGGACTCTCTAGAAGATGCTCGACACGAGACTTTCTTTGTTGACATCTTTTCATCCTCAAACAAACGAATAGACAGAAGTTGTGAATCGCTTGGTAGTGCAACTACTTTGCATGTACAACCACAAGCATCGTCAGACATGGGATGAAAGTTTCCTATACATACAACACAGTTCAAATCGTGCTTAGCACAACTCTATGGGAAAGATTCCATTCAATGTATGTTATGGATTTCAACCCTCAGCGCCCATCGAATTGATCAGTTTATCGACACAGTTGAATGACATCGAATTTGAAGGACGAGAAGTTGAAAAAAAATGGAGTTTCAAGACCAAATATATAACATTCAGAAGCAAACACATGAAATGTTGCAGTGAGTTAATGCAAAAGCTAAGGCTCGACATGATCAACATCATACTCCTCATTCATTCCAAATTGGGGATAAGGTATGGTTACATCTAAAGAAGGAGTGCTTCACTGGTCCATAGAGAAAGTTGAAACCTTTGTGATATGGTCCATACAGTATCCTTAAGCAAATTGGAGAAAACGCTTTCTATCTCGACATTCCTTCATGCTTGGGTCTACATCCAATGTTCAATGTGGATCTACATCGACCATACCATGCACCCTTGTTAGAACATAACGGATTGCAAACAACGAAACCCAAATACATCCATCCATATGTTCAAGAGCCTCTTCCTTACGAAACCATCATGGGACGACACATACGCCATATAAGGATGAACTCCATTCCCTTGTTTCAAGTGGCTAAAGTTGGACATCTCCCAACCTAAGGAAAGTGGTACTCTGCTACTAAACTCACCAACAAGTTTCCTCACTTGAACGAGCAAACAATGGGGACCATTGTTTCTTAGGGAAGGAGTAATGATCCACCCAACAGTTGGCATGTTGTTGACTTCGACAAGTTCAACGTTGAATTCGACAAGTCTGAACCTCGACAGGTTTCTCATCTCGACATGCATCGTCGACACCAACATCTTGACACGATTACGACAAATTGTCTCTCTATCTTTCAGTCATCTGTAACGGTTGAACTTCCAAACCGTTCTAACTTCTTTGTAATTGAACTTAACAGGTAGGAACCCAAGCATCTCAACATCCTATATAAGCATGCACTCTATTGTAAAATACAAGCAATAATAGAGCAAAATCGAATAATAGAGATTGGTTTGATTCTTGCATTTTGTCTGTGTGTTTACTTTCTGTTTGTGCAGTGTATTTCCTACTTTACTTATTCTTTATATGCTTCCGTCATAATAGTACTTGATTCATTCAGTTGAACTGTTGTCTTCCGACGTGCAATTGGGCACTTAGATCACAAAGATAAGATGAAGACCTGGATGAGGACTAGGCCTACACCCAACATGAAAAAGGGTTGGCTATGTAGAAAATTTTGATGACAGATAGTACCATTTGATGATTGACTAAAAGATGAATATGGCAGTAGCTATGATGATGACTCCGTGATGATCACTGGACCATATGTGTTGATGACATTGGAGAGAGAGAATACCTTCCTAGTTAAGAAGGATTGTTGATGTATTTGAAACTTTAGAAGATATTCTGATGTATATTTTCATTGTATGTTGTTGTACCCCCATCGGATATTTGTTTGCCTCCTTTCGGGATGTCATTATTTTGTATGGACCTTGAGGTACAACTTATGTTGTAAGTCGGGGCAATAGTCCCCAGTGTAACATCATGTAATGTATTTTTGGAGTCGCTCTAGGAGAAGTAGGCCATGTTAGGGTAAGAGGTCAGCTCCAGTCATGTAATAGGCTGGTCACTTGAAAGGTATAAATAGGGAGGGACCCTCCCTCATTTATACACACACTCACTCACTCAAGTTTGCATGAGGAGAGAGAGAGACAAGGAGGAGAGATAGATAGTTTCAGAAGACATCTTCTTATTGGGTTTGATCATCTCGTGATACAGTCTTTGTGACAGAACTATTCCGAGGAATTTTGCATGGTTTTCTCCTTTATGATTTCCTCGGTGAAAATATATGTCTTATGTATCTGCTCTATCTTGTGTATCTTGATGTTCTTGTTATTCTTTCAGATAAAGATCATAATCAAGCTAGTTAGATTAGAAAAACTAGCATGCCTCCTTAACACTATACAATAGTGTTTAAGAAATTCAAGTATAACACTCGTCTCTTGAGTGCCACCACAACTACTTTTATATTAGTTTGGTGGAAAAATGTTTCTTCTTTTATATTAGTTTGATGGGGAAATCATGTTATTTGAATTCCAATAAATATGTTCAATGCATTTGCTTTCCTTATACTTTATCTAAAGTTTATAGCTTCTATTAATATATTTAGCTGATAGAACCTCAACACGGTTTTTTAATCAAGGATTAATGATGGGCTACATAGATGGAATGAAATGGTATATAACTTTAAAAAAATCACTGAGCACAAAGATGGGGTGGAACTGTGCTGGCGAGATGGAATGAAATGACATATAGCTTAGGAAAAATCATTGAACACAAAGAATTGACCAGGAATATTTGTTGTGGGTGCAAATAATCAAGCATTCGAATTGGTAATGGAGGGTTTCAATAGCTAATGAAAATCTTCTACCAAAGGGTTGGGTTTCATAGTTAAGAATGCGATGGATCAAATCCTCTAAGTGCTAATCCAATGGATGCAACCGATTCTCTAGGCAAATGTATTAGTTTTACTTTGATAAGTATTAAAATAACACCTCCTTGTGACGCTCTCCATTTTTGGCTCTGGATGAAGGTCTACATACTGCACAAATTATCTCCTCAGTGGATTTTAGGGTAAGTTTTTACTGTGATTTTCTCACTGCAAGTGGATTTTTATTGCTGGTTTTAATTTACGGAATGTGGGTTTTTTAGTTGTTTAACTCGAGGACTAGGGTATGTATTTAGATGATTCCACATGTCGAATCTTGCAGGCATTATACATCTGGTTTGCCACAAAAAAATGCCAGCAAGCTACTTGAGCTTTCTATGCTTTCCATTCTGTGTAGACTTCTTTGGTTTCTAAAATAGAGTTTCCCAATGATGACCTGTCTAGGTTCCTAGAAAAACCACTGAGTAGGTTGCCTGAGCCTTTTGTGCAGACTTCTTCAGTTTCTGAAATGGAGTTGTCAAGACATTGGAGGGGTTGGCGTTTTGGAAATCTCTCTCTGTCGGATCAGACGGCATTGAGTACCTGAATTTGGAGTGGAGTGGAACCCTTCGATTTACCAGCGTTGGACCTCAATTCGACTCCACAATAGGACGAGGTGGAAGCTTTGGATCTTTAAATTGTATTTGGACCATTGAAATTAAAGATTAAATTCCTTATATTAAACATATATATACTAGCAACAACCACATTAAATTAATTAATGTGTCTGAATACGTCGATAGGCGTAAATTTAAGCACGTACTATAGGGAAAAACATTAACATAAAAAGTATGTGCCTAAATTTACGCGTATTCAGACACATTATTTAATTTAATGTGGTTGTTTCTAGTAATGGGTGGGCCCATAGCCATATCTCCAAAATAATAATAAATTATTATACTACAATTAATTATTATAATTTTATTTTTTATTATTAATATTGATAAATTAATATTTTAATTGATTATAATATAATAATATAATAATTATTTAAATATTATTATTAAATAAATACTATTAATTATAATCAAATCCAAATATAAATACATTATTAATTAATTAATTAATGTGTCACAATAATATTATATATCGTAACACTTGGGGTTATATCGTAATGCATAGGAGACATAACCATTAGATTACTTTATAGATTGTGATAAGTTGAATGATGAGCATGTTTTATTATTTTTAATTCATGGTTAATATTTAACTTAACAAAGACTATGGTTGTATATAGAGATGTTTTTTCAATTGAATGATGATGATGCCCAAAAAAACCTTTGAGATATAAAATAACAACATAAAATGTATTTATGTTTTAAAATAAAAAATAAAAAATCTAAATAAAAATCATTAACTAATTAATATTATCAAAATATAAACTATAAAACAATTTCTTTTATAATCGATTATAGTTATTTAATAGTTATTTAATGATAAGCAATATATTTAGTTGTATAAATCTAAAATCCAAACCATTTATTTATTAATCAAAATTATTAACTATTATTAATATATATGATATTAATTCAACTTATAAAAAAAATCATAATTAATTATAAATAATATAGTTCAAATATATATATATATATTGATGTTATATACTGATATTGACATTTAAGGTGTTAATAAAAAGAATAAAAAATAAATTTATTATAATAATTAAACATCCAAAGACACATTATTAATGTGTCACATCTTGGGCATTGTCGCAATGTGACACATAACCCTAGACAAATATCAAAATGTGACATAACCCTTGATGAATGTCGCTAATGTAACATAAACTGCGTTAAACGTCACAATGCCACATAACGCTTATTAAACGCCCACTATCACATTATTAATATGTCACATCTTTGGTTGTGTTGACATATACCAACCAAACACTATAAGAAACCATGGCTTAACGTCGTAATGTGATATAACCCTTGATAACGTCGCAGTGAAATGTAAACCTTGATAAACATCACAATGCGACATACATTCTACATTACTATGTAGAATGTGGATGGTTTAAACCATTTCTTTTGTCAAACGACTATATATATATCAAGAAAATTCTTAGAGAACTTTTCTAAACATCCAAATACACATTATTAACGTCGTAGTGAAACGTAAACCTTGATAAACATCACAATGCGACATAACATTCTACATTACTATGTAAAAAGTGGATGGTTTAAATGATTTATTTTGTCAAACGACTATATATATATATGTATCAAGAAAATTCTTAAAGAAAAATTCTAAACATCCAAAGAGACATTATTAATGTGTCAAATCTTGGGCATTATCGCAATGTGTCATAACCCTTGACAAATATCACAATGTGACACAACCCTTGATGAATGTCACTAATGTAACATAACATGTGATAAATGTCACAATGCGACATAATGCTTATTAAATGCCCACTATCACATTATTAATGTGTCACATGTCACATCTCTGGTTGTGTTGACATATGCCAACCAAACACTGTAACAAACCATGGCTTAACATCGTATTGTGATATAACCCTCGATAA
>LPNX010319184.1:213379-226378 GCA_001517045.1 Pseudotsuga menziesii | reverse complement strand
ATATCAAGAAAATTCTTAAAGAAATTTTCTAAACATCCAAAGGCACATGATTAATATGTCACATATTGGGCATTACCGCAATGTGACATAACCCTTGACAAATATCACAACGTGACATAACCCTTGATGAATGCCACAAATGTAACAAAACCTGTGATAAACGTCATAATATGTCATAACGCTTATCAAACGCCCACTATCACATTATTAATGTGTCACATCTTTGGTTGTGTTGACATGTACCAACGAAACATTGTAACAAACCATGGCTTAACGTCGTAATATGATATAACTCTTGATAACGTCACAATGAAACATAATTATTATAAATCATTATAATATTTTACATTATAATAAAATAGTGATAATGATGATTAGTTAAGTTTAATTAATATTAGGAAACAATTCATGTAATAATTATTTTTTTAACATTGATTATAATATATTATAATATTTTATATGATAATAAAATAGTAATAATAATGGTTAGTTATGTGTAATTAATGTTTTATTACATAATAATATTATTATTTATAATATTTTATTTTAGATGTAAATAAAATAATGATAATAATAGTTAAGTAAGTGTAATTAAATAATAATTTTATAATATTATTATTTAAATATAATGATAATAATTTTAATACCACTATATTACAGTATGTCAAAATATGGTTATTGGTCAAAATATTGATGTGAAACTAATAGAATATTGTATTTAATTTAAACAATTGTATTAAAGTAAACATAAAATAATGAGGTTATTTTTATGAAAATATAAATATTTAATTATTATATTTTATTAAATATGTTAATTAACAAAAAAGTATTTAATTCACATGTTATAAACAATTGTAATAAAGTATATCATCACACATTCATAATGTAACCTAGCCATAACGTTCCATAACATATTATTGATGTACCAAGTCAAGATATGTTCTTTATTATTAGAATGTAGATGATCAACGTCACAATGCGACACAACCAATGTTTTTATCTATAGTACGTATTGTGTCGCTGAACATACGAAGATGTGACATCAAATTCTGAGCCAAATTGTGACAATGTGACATACCCTTTGTTTAATTTCATAATGTGACAAAGACATTAGGGAATGCAAGAATTCAACTACGACGTGAGAGGTTGACAAATGGTTATGATAATCTTCCTTGAAAATGTCACATCGCAATGTTAGGATTTTTAATCAAAATATAATATGTTGGTGAAAGGTTTTATTAGATTATAATAGTACAAAAGCTGTGTAATTGTCATCTTGCATTATCAAATTGTTCATAATGGGTTTTGTGAGATTATGTAATTCATTGTAATGTTGGATTGTAAGTTTTTTTCATAGTTGGGTCTAGCTCTGTATGCAATGGTTTTAATTTGTAATTAATTACATGATATAATTTAAATAATTTGTTCCAATATTACAATTAATAAGACATACTAATTTATTACTATTGGATATAAATCTCATATAGTTTGGAGATATTTATTAATATTAGGAAACAATTCATGTAATAATAATGTTTTTCTTATTTATTATAATAGTTTATACTATCACATTATTAATGTGTCACATCTTTGGTTGTTTTAACATATACCAACCAAACACTATAACAAACCATGGCTTAACGTCGTAATGTGATATAGGACTTGATAACGTCATAGTGAAATGTAAACCTTGATAAACATCACAATGCAACATAACATTCTACATTACTATGTAGAATGTGGACATTACCTGTGATAAACGTCACAATGAGACATAACTCTTTTTTAACACCCATTATCGCATTATTATTGTGTCACAACTTTGATTGTTTTAACATATACCAACCAAAAACTATAATAAACCATGGCTTAGCATCGTAATGTGATATAACACTTGATAACGTCGCAGTGAAACATAAACCTTGATAAACATCGCAATGCGACATAACATTCTACATTACTATGTAGAATGTGGATGGTTTAAACCATTTTTTTGTCAAACAACATATATCAATAAAATTCTTCAAGAAATTTTTTAAACATCCAAAGACACATTATTAATGTGTCATATCTTGGGCATTATTGTAATGTGACATAACCCTTGACAAATATCACAATGTGACATAACCCTTGATGAATGTCACTAATGTAACATAACCTGTCATAAACATCACAATGTGACATAACGCTTATTAAACGCCCACTATTACATTATTAATGTGTCACATTTTTTTTGTGTTGACATATACCAACCAAACACTGTAATAAACCATGGTTTAAGGTCGTAATGTGATATAACCCTTGATAACGTCACAATGAAATGTAAACCTTGATAAACATCACAATGGGACATAACATTCTACATTACTATGTAGAATGTGGATGGTTTAAACCATTTCTTTTGTCAAACGACATATATCAATAAAATTCTTCAAGAAATTTTTTAAACATCCAAAGACACATTATTAATGTGTCACATCTGGGGCATTATCGCAATGTGAAATAACCCTTGACAAATATCACAATGTGTCAAAACCCTTGATGAATGTCGCTAATGTAACATAACCTGTGATGAACGTCACAATGCGATATAACGCTTATTAAAATCCCACTATCGCTTTATTAATGTGTCACATCTTTGGTTGTGTTGACATATATATACCAACCAAACACTGCAACAAACCATGGCTTAACGTTGTAATGTGATACAACCCTTGATAACGTCGCAGTGAAACGTAAACCTTGATAAACATCATAATGCGACATAACATTCTACATTACTATGTAGAATGTGGATGGTTTAAAATGTGACATAACCCTTGATGAATGTCGCTAATGTAACATAGCCTGTGATAACCGTCACAATGCGACATAACGCTTATTAAACGCCCACTATTGCATTATTAATGTGTCACATCTTTTGTTGTGTTGACATATACCAACCAAACACTGTAACAAACCATGGTTTAAAGTTGTAATGTGATATAACCTTGGATAACATCGTAGTGAAATGTAAACCTTGATAAACATCACAATGCGGCATAACATTCTACATTACTATGTAGAATGTGGATGGTTTAAACCATTTCTTTTGTCAAACGACATATATCAATAAAATTATTCAAGAAATTTTTTAAACATCCAAAGACACATTATTAATGTGTCACATTTGGGGCATTATCGCAATGTGAAATAACCCTTGACAAATATCACAATGTGACATAACCCTTGATGAATGTCGCTAATATAACATAACCTGTGATAAACATCACAATGCGACATAATGCTTATTAAACGTCCACTATCGCATTATTAATGTGTCACATCTTTGGTTGTGTTGACATATATATACCAACCAAACATTGTAACAAACCATGGCTTAACGTCGTAATGTGATACAACCCTTGATAACATCGCAGTGAAATGTAAACCTTGATAAACATCAGAATGCGACATAACATTCTATATTACTATGTAGAATGTGGATGGTTTAAACTAATTCTTTTGTCAAACGACTATATAATCCTTTATGAACATCGAAATCCAACATAACTCTCGATGAATGTCGCAATGTGACAAAACCATTAAAGAATGTACAAAGGTGGAATGTTTCAATCCAATGTAAGCGGCAATGAATGTTGCAATGCGACAAAGCCATTAAGGAATTTACCATGGATGAATGTCACAATGCAATATAACCGTTAATAAATAACATAATGACCATAGTAAACATCGGAATATGACATCCTTGATGAATGTTACAACGTTGGACATCAAATGTTATATCTTGGGTATTGTTGAAATGTGACATAACATTTCACGAGTGTCACAATGTATAACCATATTGCCACACAACATTATGTGTTTTTCAAATTAATAATTTATGATTTTTTTTCAAATTTATGACTTGATTATTTACTCTCAATAAATATGTGATAAATCAAATTTTAAACCTTATTCTTTAACTTTTCTATTAATTTATGTTAGATAATAAAAGAGAATTTCCAAAAATAACAAGATTATAAATATCATACCAATGTTAAATTTTTTTTTTCAAATGAGATTAATTTAAACATAGTATAAGAGTTTATTTTATACCATACTATAACCTTGCAAGAACAATTTTAATATATTAAAACTATGATGAATATTATTATCAATTTAGTAAAAAGAAAATCCTTTTATTTCTTATTTATAAAAAAAATAGTTAACTTTATTTGAATTTATTTTTTTCATTTTTCTAACAATCCAAAAAGTACATGAAATTTTCGCAAAAATACCATTTAAAAAAGACACTTTTTTTATAATAAGTTAATGTGAATATCTATGCTAAACAAAGTTCAATAAAAAAAAAGTAATAAAAATTTATTCTATTTTATAAAAATACAATCATTCAATTTAATATGAAAAGTTAAATAAATTATAAAATTTATTAAGTATATATTAACAAATAAAATATATATTAAAAATGTTTTTATAACATTACAGAAATTTATTTAATAAAATTCAAAAATTATCTTACATAAATAAATATATATGGAAGATAAAAGACATCAACATTACAATTTTTTTTTTTTAAACATTTAAAAATTATTTTGCATAAATATATATGGAAGATAAAAGAAATCAACATCACAAAAATTATTTTTAAAACATTCAAAAAATATTTTACATAAATATGAAAAATAAAAGACATCTAAAATTACAAATAAATTTTTTTATATTTATTGTACAAATTTTTTCAACATAAATAAATTTATTTTAATTGGTTGCATACACATTTATATACATTTTCATTTGTTAACAAAGCATAATGATGATGATAATTAAAAATGTTTATTTAAACAAAAATTTTGTTTATTAACTTTATAAAAATAAGTTCACTTATTTAGTTTTTTTAACACTTTATTTTTATAGTAAAAAACTTTAAAAAAAGTTTTCCTAAACTACATTAATAATTATGATAAGTTAAAAATTAAACACATTAGTATTCTAATAGATATTTATATAATTAAATATTTATTTAAATAATATGATTTATAAAATGATATTATTTAATTAATTACAAATGCATATTAAAATAATTAATTCTAAAGATATTAAAAAATAAAGCATATTTAACATATATAATAAATAACATTGGATATAGTTTACTTGATTATATATTTTTCTTATATACTAAAATAGAAAAACATTACATTAATAATATTTTACCTATATTATTAGGTTAAATTTATTAATGTGTTGGTGGATAGGCCTAAATTCTTATGGATCATTTTTCCATATATTATTACATTAAATTTATTAATGTGTTAGTGGATAGGCCTAAATTCTTATGGATAATTTTTCCATAGTAATTCTTATGGATTATGGATCACAATGAGGCACTTCACTGTGCGGGAGTTGGATATGGATATAGGCGCCATGCTTGGACAATTCAAATTTCAAATTGAATGGAATAATGACGTTTGGGTTTGGTGATCGGTCGATGGCCTCTAATGAGTGCGGTCGCCTGTACAATATTGACTTTTAGACTTTGCACATGGATTTAGAAGAATACAATCAAAGTTGTTTGACATAAATGTGATTAATGCGATTAGAATAGAACCTGATGACGGCAGGTATAATAAATACATCTGCACCAAATCAGAGCAAAAGATAAAGAAACAATGATAACATCCTTTCTCAGTTTCAGGATCCATAAACAGCCAACAACAGAAGATTAGAAAGTGCTGCATATTTTTGAAAAATCTCTTCCTCACATAAGCTGTGGAATATATCTGTTTAGCACCATTTGAGCAGTGAGATCATACGTTTTCTCTGTGGAATGGACATAATCCCAGAAAACGTATTTGGATGCATCCGGGAAAGTAACTGTGGTATTGGAATTGCATGTGACTCTCACCTCTATCAGTCCTGTTCCACAACAACCTCTGTTGGATGTCTCAAACCCTATAACAAACCAATCCACTCACAACAATCAGATTACGGGAACCATTAAAATTAATCATAAATACATTACAACAATCAATCAGATTTACAGGAACCATTAAAATTAATTATAAATACATTGCAACTCGTACCATATTTGGCAGGATTTTTCACTATATCCAAGAAGGAATCATAAATGTCGATATAGACAACTTTAATATCTGAAAACTGAGCTTTGAGAATAGCGACAGTTGCTTTAAGTTTTGTGTTGTAGCCCAATACCTCTTCGTTCAGTTCATCGATACAACGGTCCAGTCTAGGGTGCCCATACAAATACGTTATCTGAGATTAAAATGATCACAGTCGCTAATTTGACCTAGTATCGGCTCAGCCTATGAGTATGATCCAAAACCCTAGTAACAAAATTAAAAAAGCAATATATAGATGCATATAAACATGTTGGCGGTTGGGCGTTGAAGGAGAATTAGTTTGTTCGCTGGGCAATTCATGGCGAAAAACAGGGTAGGTAATATTGTTAGCCAGCCATGGAATGATGCAGTCTGAATGATAAATGTGATTGCATGGCATTTCCCTTTATTGGGTTCCTATCTGGAACTGGCCCAGGCAGATGGGGCAATGCGAATTATTAACCAAGTGCCCGGAGTTCATCGTAATTGTGGGAATCGAAACGGTAGGACATGGGATTACACTTCTCTTTCTAGGGGCCTGCGAGCTGGGACCAAAACATGGGGCACATGAATTGAGTATGTAACCACCTCGCCAGTTCCCCTCAAGCCTCTGCCATAGGCAAGGCAAATAATGGGGTTTACACTCCATTCTTCTGAGAAACGGTTGCATGTACAACGAGGGTACCGATACCTGAGTCTGGAACCCATCTCCGCTTTCTGTATCACAGATACCTAGTAGTTATAGCGTCACTACTATCGCTTAAAAACAAAATACCTAGTAGTTATAGCGCCACTGCTATCACTTAAAAACAAAAGATTGCGACAACAAAACGAATTCTTGGTCTGAACAGAACTGTTTAGCAGAGGAAGGCCCTTAATTAAAATCTGATAAAAACTACTATTACTCACCGACCATTCTTTCAAGAGAAATTGCGCTGCGGATGCTCGGCCCATCATACCTCTCATACACCCAAGCGAGGATTATGTGTGCAAGCATAGTAATAAAGTAGCCTGCAGTGCAGAGCATGAATGCAAAAGGATACATCTTGTCTGTCAAATCTCAAAATTTTCTAGCGGAATCGTTGATAAAATTCATCCAAGCCATCCCCAAGAAGACTCCAGCCACGAACTGAGTTCCTAGTAAAAGACAGCTCTCGTTCCATCCGAAAAAGTAGGGGGAAATGCCTCCAGCTAAAACACTTACAAAAACTATTATGAGACACCTGATCTCTCAGATTCGTTTCATCACTGGTAGTTTCATACAGACTGCCTCCATGGGCTAGACACATATCTCCTCCATCACCAGGTATCTCCTCCACTTAGGCTAACAAACTCCTCGGCGGCTAACAGACTTCTCGACCTCCTAAAATCGGGCGATTAGGTGATTGGCTCTTCTAACAAACTCCTAAATCGGCCGCATGCTTTGGTGGATCTTGATGATCCCCTCAAGAAAGTCCATCCCCAAAAAATAAAAATATCATTGATATAAATGCCTATCGACGTAACAATTTTTTTATTAATATAAAATATTTATGTTTAAATCACAAACTTTAACCATTTAAAATTATTTTTTCATTAAGACATCCTATAAGGATTGAAAAACTATAACCAAAAGAGTCAACATACCATTTGATCCATATCGAAGTTAAAACCCCACGTTATGAGAGATGCGACAGTGCTGATAAATTTCTCAATGCTCATAGTGTTCAATCATTATTTAGTTGGTATAAATGAAATGAGAAAAACAACAGCAAAACCTTTTATTCTTTATCATTTTTGGGTTGGCATTATCAAAAGGAGGTTCTCAACCATTCCAAATTCTTTTATATACCCGAATTCAAAAGGGTTTTTGAAGATTCAGGATTGTGTGGAATGGAGATATCATATTGTTAGACATTGGGTTTAACGCTTCTCATGAGTTTTATGGCATAAACTAATTGCTTTTTGTGGTGGAGATTAATAACACCTAGAGGTTTTGGTCTAACGACAATCGTAAGTCCAACAAACAGTTGGGAGATGGTTGAGGGATAGTTAATGAAATCAAACATGAATTTAGTTATGGAAAAATCAATATTTATATTTATAATGCACCAGTACCTTTTGTCAGCTCCATTCAGTTTTTTTGTTTTGAGATGTGTTATATTCAAGTGAATTTGTTTGATGAACTTAAACATGACTTAATGCTCTAGTATTTTTTTTGTTTTTGTTTTCGTTTCTTATTAAGAGATTTGTTATGTTTTGATTTTCTTATTTCTAATGAGCAGCCAGATATATTTGATTTTAGTTTGTCATTTTTTTTGAGATGTATTATATTTTAATTTTGATTTGTTCATTTTTTTAATGAACTCTCACATATATTTCACTTTAGAGCTAAATTGATGTAGAACTCTGTTAAAAAGGTTTTTTTTAATTGTATTTTGATTTGCTCATTTTTAATGAATTCTCACATATATTTCATTTTAGAGCTGAATTGATGTAGAACTATGTTAGAAAGGCTTATAAAAAGGTAGAAATTTCATTTAGATTTTGCTATTTTCATAAAAACAAGCCAACTTTTCAGATTTTGCTACTCTTAAATAAACAAACCAATTTTAATATTAATATAAATATGTTACCCATGGCTCTGAAAGTACAAGTCTGATAAACATTCCTATGGTATTTGATACCATAGTGTAAAAGAAAAGATGAAAAAGCAGGAGAGAGATTTTGTTAACTGTATATCGAAAATGGAATCAAACCTTTTTTTATAGAAAAGTATGACATATATATTGCTATAATGTTTTTTATTCGTCTGAACCCAAGAACATCTAAGCTGTGATTACAAAAAAGCCCGACTTAACAGTTTGGTAACCAAAACTTGACAACAAAATATGTATATAGTTTATAACGTGAACTGTAAATAACTTACCGGGACAACTTCCTTTTTGCGGACGGTACACGCACAAAGTCTATGTGCAGATAAGGGCTTGTGCAACATACTTAATTGCTAGCCCTAACCCAAAGAATAGCTTGTGATCCCACCTGCTGCAAACCAATAAATTGCAATCGTATCAGGGATATAAATGTTGGTTCTGATTATAAAGGTGCACACTCATAGCCCTTTCCTCACATAAAAATTGACATGTCATAAACCTATTTTCAATGTACTAAATGCGAAAGATTGGACACATTAAACCATCTTAAGGAGAAACAGGGCCACCAAATAGAGATAAATATCCTCCACCGCTAATCTATTCTGAAATGACAAGATTATGAAGTTGGATATAAGTTTAATTTTCTTTATATTTATCCAAATAGATGTTCCATGAAAGAACCTGGAATTTGTGGATTATGCTTTTGCCCATTATATAACACACAGACATGAGTTTGTGGATCTTATTTTTGCATATTATATTGGGGGCACAACCATGAAACCCATTAAATGAGTAATAATCATTAACTGAGTAAGAAGAAACATTCATGGTACTCATAAACTGAGTAAGAAACAATCATGGAAGCCACTTATGTAGCAATTTTCTAATTCAAAACCAAAACCAAAACCAAGTAGAGAAAGGGCATCCACCCGTATTATCACAAAATTTTGGGTAGTGGAGGATATGTTTATATGAAAGCTATTTAATTTGTTCCATAACACTTGCGAAGAAAACGAATTTTGGAATTTCATGTGGCCTCACATGCAATATAGAATTGAAATTGTACTCTGAAACACAAAACTTGAAACTATCAACCACACCTTAACCTTGATGATGAACCACCTTTATATATTAATATTGCAAGTACGCAGTTGTATATAAAGACACATAAAAAAAGAAAAGGAAAAGGCGAGCGCCCAATTATCCTAATCTATTCAGAGCCCAAGAGAAATACCAAAGAGGCTACCTATATTTACATTTTGTGATCAAGAGCAGAGAAAAATGAAAGACTTCGTTGGAGATTACTAGATCATCCATCCATGTCCATGTATATGAACTATTAACAGACAGAGTAAGTGTATCTGTTTTGCTCTCTGCTTGTTACATAATTCTCTGCTTGCTCTCAGAAAGGCCAGTACTTGGCTTCATTTTGCATTTGCTCACGAAAGGAGTTTCTCCGTACAGACTTGAGAATGGTCTTATCTGCTACAATGAAATACGCTGAACCACTGACTGCCAATCAAAGTACACACAACAAAACATGAAGATGCAATTACTGACCTAATTATAAGGAGAAAGGTGAGATGAATTAACCAGATCAATGAGATATAATGAAACCGCTTTATAACAAAAGATGTGTCATTGTTCCTCCAACCAAATCACTGCCCACGATTCCTTGATCAGAGCATGCCTTATTGCATTGCAATGGAAGCATTTTAGTAAAGGGTGTGTGCAAGAAGTTGAGGGTCTCTTTTGGCACGTTAGATGCAATACAAAACTGAAAAAACAGGCATCCATCAACTTGCATGGATATTTTGAGACACTTACACAATGAATCTTGCGATCATTAAAAAACAAGAAATGTGGAAAATTGAATGACCTTTCCAAATATATATATTTTTTCTATTAAAAATGCTGTTAACTATGTAAAGTTAGATAAATTTTAATGGGCACTTTTTATTTTTTGGACAAATTATAAGGTATATGTTTTTGTGGGTGCAGCGTCTGAGTGTCTAAATGATGGAATAAACTTACGAAAACCGCTATACGTATAGGGAACATATAGGACTAGTGCACGACTATTTTTCCAATAATAAAAATAATATTTTTAATTTTTTTTTAATTATCTAAGAGATCAAACCTCGAAAACGGTACGTCAATTGTGGGTGCAGCATTTAAATGTCTTAATGCAATTATTTGGAAATGGGTTTTTTATAGCATGTAGAGGTTGGTGTTCTTTAGTGCACCATACAATTTTTTTTTTAAATGGTTGAGAAACGAAAGAGATATGGACGAAACACTACCAGTGTGTTTTTTGAGTTGAGGAGTGATGACAGAAGATAAATAAGAAAAAAATAGAAAAAATTATGTATTCTTGTTAAAATTTACATATTTAGAATCTGCAAAAAAAACCATATATGTTTCTAAAATCTCATAAAAAATGGATATAATGCTGAATTTGCTATGGTTTATCATACTCCAAGGCACAAGCATGTTGAATCCGAAGCAAAGTACAAAGCAGACACATAGGCATAGGAATTCCATGAAAGCATGGGTGGAGGCTCGGCCTTATCATTTGGAGGGAATATATTTTTGAATTTAAACTAAACGCGAGCGCGCTTTAACAAGACAAAACGCGTGCGCGTTATATATAAACAAAACGAGAGCGCGTTTTTGTGCACATAAATCGCGTGCGCGTTATGTGAAAGTACGGTTTCCTTTCACCCTATGATATTCTATTGACGGAAAATAATTCCTACACCATATTGTGAAACTAAGAAAGTATATGTTAAAATATATACATTATATGTATAGATTGTTAAGTGGGTCTAACATTGTGTAAAAGTACGAGAATATATAATTAAATATATAGATTGTTAAGTGGTTGACCATATTAGCGTGGAAGTATGTTTTTTGAGGTTTAATAATGACTTATTTAAGATGGTGTACACTACACTTTTCTTAATATTGATGATGAATAGTTTTTATTTAATATTTAACAATGAGTTATTTTAGATGGTTTGAGTTTTGTTTTTTTAATATTGGTGATGAATAGAGGTTATCTTTCACTTTAAGTTTTAAAATTAGTTTTTTTATTTTTATTTTTAAACAATTATATAAGTAGATAAAAAATTGTTAGAAATAGTGGTAATTTAGCTAATGCATTTCAACCATTACCTATGAAACTTTAATCCAACTAAGTCACTCATATTACCTTGTTATCTTATTTAATATAAGTCTAAGATATTTTATGGAAAATTTGGAAGACCAGGAATAGGGGGAAACCTTTGCTATCCAAGGACATAAATCTGAGGTTATATCATTGAAGATTAGCTACTCTGTGTCTGAATGGAACATTCCTTCACCTAACATCTCTCCAAAGGTAAAATTGTTCCCCAATCTGATATACAATCACGGTGTAGGGTTCTTTGACGGAGTTGCCTCGAATGGTTTTTTTGGAGCTGGGTTGTTCATAATGTTTGGGAGGGATACTGAGCTAAAAGGCTAGTTGAAAGATGGATCTCGATCCAACACTCGCATAGTTGGTGGCACTATGGGGTTTTCTTTATCCCGTCAAGAGATGGGTCTGGCCACATTACAAGTTTTGGGGGATTCACAAGTTGTGGTGCAATGGGCTCTAGAACAACATGAAAATTATCTGAGGTTGCACTGGATGGGAAATATTAAGTGTTTGATGGAAATATTATCCATGTTTATAATGGGGTGGCCCATGAACATCATCATCATCATCCTCACCATCAACATCATGAACATCATCATCATTCATCATCATCATCCTCATCACCATCAACATCACGAACATCATCATCATCATGCTCATCATCATCCTCATCCTCATCATTGTCATCACCTTCATCATCATCATCATCCTCACCTTCATCATCATCAACATCATCCTCATCATCATCATCACCATCCTCACCTTCATCATCATCATCATCACCATCAAGTTCATCAACATCATCCTCATCATCCTCACCTTCATCATCATCATCACCATCAAGTTCATCAACATCATCCTCATCATCATCCTCACCATCAACATCATGAACATCATCATCATCACCATCAACATCATGGACATCATCATCATCATCCTCACCATCACCATCAACATCATCACCATCAACATCATGAACACCATCAACATCATCATCATCATCCTCATCATCAACATCATCAACATCATCATCATCATCCTCACCATCAACATCATGAACATCACC
>LPNX010319184.1:189416-213244 GCA_001517045.1 Pseudotsuga menziesii | reverse complement strand
TCATCATCATCCTCACCTTCATCATCATCATCATCACCATCAACATCATCAACATCATCCTCCTCATCATCATCATCATCCTCACCTTCATCATCATCATCACCATCAACATCGTCAACATCATCACCATCAACATCATCACCATCAACATCATGGACATCCTCATCATCATCCTCACCATCACCATCAACATCATCACCATCAACATCATGAACACCATCAACATCATCATCATCATCCTCATCATCAACATCATGAACATCATCATTATCATCCTCACCATCAACATCATGAACATCATCATCATTCATTATCATCATCCTCCTCCTCATCATCACCATCAATATCACGATCATCATCATCATCATGCTCATCATCATCCTCATCCTCATCATCGTCATCACCTTCATCATCATCATCATCCTCACCTTCATCATCATCATCACCATCATCATCATCATCATCCTCATCATCATCCTCATCCTCATCATCATCATCACCATCAACATCACGAACATCATCATCATCATGAACATCATCATCATTCATTATCATCATCCTCCTCCTCATCATCACCATCAATATCACGATCATCATCATCATCCTCATCATCAACATCATGAACATCATCATTATCATCCTCACCATCAACATCATCAACATCATCCGCATCATCATCCTCACCATCACCATCAACATCATGAACACCATCAACATCATCATCATCATCATCCTCATCATCAACATCATGAACATCATCATCATCATCGTCACCATCAACATCATGAACATCATCATCATTCATCATCATCTTCATCATCATCATCATCACCATCAACATCACGAACATCATCATCATCATCCTCATCCTCATCATCCTCATCACCTTCATCATCATCATCATCCTCACCTTCATCATCATCATCACCATCAACATCATCAACATCATCCTCCTCATCATCATCATCATCCTCACCTTCATCATCATCATCACCATCAAAATCATCAACATCATCCTCATCATCATCCTCACCATCAACATCATGAACATCATCATCATCACCATCCTCACCATCACCATCAACATCATCACCATCAACATCATGAACACCATCAGCATCATCATCATCATCCTCATCATCAACATCATGAACATCGTGAACATCATCACCATCAACATCATGAACATCATCATCATTCATCATCATCATCCTCATTACCATCAACATCACGAACATGATCATCATCATGCTCATCCTCATCCTCATCCTCATCATCGTCATCACCTTCATCATCATCATCATCCTCACCTTCATCATCATCATCACCATCAACATCATCAACATCATCCTCATCATCATCATCATCATCCTCACCTTCATCATCATCATCACCATCAACATCATCAACATCATCCTCACCTTCATCATCATCATCACCATCAACATCATCAACATCATCAACATCATCATCCTCACCATCAACATCATCACCATCAACGTCATCACCATCAACATCATGGACATCATCATCATCATCCTCACCATCACCATCAACATCATGAACACCATCAACATCATCATCATCATCCTCATCATCAACATCATGAACATCATGAACATCATCATCATCATCCTCACCATCAACATCATGAACATCATCATTCATCATCATCATTATCCTCCTCCTCATCATCACCATCAACATCACAAACATCATCATCATCATGCTCATCATCATCCTCATCCTCATCATCGTCATCATCATCCTCATCCTCATCATCGTCATCACCTTCATCATCATCATCATCCTCACCTTCATCATCATCATCACCATCAACATCATCAACATCATCCTCATCATCATCATCACCATCAACATCACGAACATGATCATCATCATCGTCATCATCATCCTCATCCTCATCATCGTCATCATCATCCTCATCCTCATCATCGTCATCATCATCCTCATCCTCATCATCGTCATCATCATCCTCATCCTCATCATCGTCATCACCTTCATCATCATCATCATCCTCACCTTCATCATCATCATCCCCATCAACATCATCAACATCATCCTCATCATCATCATCATCATCCTCACCATCAACATCATGAACATCATCATCATTCATCATCATCATCCTCATCATCATCATCACCATCAACATCACGAACATGATCATCATCATGCTCGTCATCATCCTCATCCTCATGATCGTCATCACCTTCATCATCATCATCATCCTCACCTTCATCATCATCATCACCATCAACATCATCAACATCATCCTCATCCTCATCATCATCATCATCATCACCATCAACATCATCAACATCATCCTCATCATCATCATCACCATCAACTTCATCACCATCAACATCATGGACATCATCATCATCATCCTCACCATCACCATCAACATCATCACCATCAACATCATGAACACCATCAACATCATCATCATCATCCTCATCCTCATCATCATCATCATCATCATCATCCTCATCATCATCCTCACCTTCATCATCATCATCACCATCACCATCATCAACATCATCCTCATCATCCTCATCATGAACATCATGAACATCATCATCATCATGCTCATCATCATCCTCATCCTCATCATCATCATCATCATCATCATCCTCATCATCATCCTCACCTTCATCATCATCATCACCATCACCATCATCAACATCATCCTCATCATCCTCATCATGAACATCATGAACATCATCATCATCATGCTCATCATCATCCTCATCCTCATCATCATCATCATCATCATCATCCTCATCATCATCCTCACCTTCATCATCATCATCACCATCACCATCATCAACATCATCCTCATCATCCTCATCATGAACATCATGAACATCATCATCATCATGCTCATCATCATCCTCATCCTCATCATCATCATCATCATCATCATCCTCATCATCATCCTCACCTTCATCATCATCATCACCATCACCATCATCAACATCATCCTCATCATCCTCATCATGAACATCATGAACATCATCATCATCATGCTCATCATCATCCTCATCCTCATCATCATCATCATCATCATCATCCTCATCATCATCCTCACCTTCATCATCATCATCACCATCACCATCATCAACATCATCCTCATCATCCTCATCATGAACATCATGAACATCATCATCATCATGCTCATCATCATCCTCATCCTCATCATCATCATCATCATCATCATCCTCATCATCATCCTCACCTTCATCATCATCATCACCATCACCATCATCAACATCATCCTCATCATCCTCATCATGAACATCATGAACATCATCATCATCATGCTCATCATCATCCTCATCCTCATCATCATCATCATCATCATCATCCTCATCATCATCCTCACCTTCATCATCATCATCACCATCACCATCATCAACATCATCCTCATCATCCTCATCATGAACATCATGAACATCATCATCATCATGCTCATCATCATCCTCATCCTCATCATCATCATCATCATCATCATCCTCATCATCATCCTCACCTTCATCATCATCATCACCATCACCATCATCAACATCATCCTCATCATCCTCATCATGAACATCATGAACATCATCATCATCATGCTCATCATCATCCTCATCCTCATCATCATCATCATCATCATCATCCTCATCATCATCCTCACCTTCATCATCATCATCACCATCACCATCATCAACATCATCCTCATCATCCTCATCATGAACATCATGAACATCATCATCATCATGCTCATCATCATCCTCATCCTCATCATCATCATCATCATCATCATCCTCATCATCATCCTCACCTTCATCATCATCATCACCATCACCATCATCAACATCATCCTCATCATCCTCATCATGAACATCATGAACATCATCATCATCATGCTCATCATCATCCTCATCCTCATCATCATCATCATCATCCTCACCATCACCATTCAAGCCTAAAGTGCAACATCAAACCTTCCACGTGGCGTAGCATTAAAACTTGCTAGTTGTGGAGCCCTCTAAACTTATCTTTCAAACTTCCGCATAGTTATAAATCCACATTTAAGTCCATAGTTTATACCAATATAGTATGGATTAATATAAATTTTAAACAAATCTATCATAGAATTAAAACTTTAACAAAGTTAAATCCATATTAGAGCATAACGTGGGTTTAAAGTTTAAACAAAGTTCAAAGAGTTAATCATTTTATGCAATTCTTAGCCATAAATAAAACTTTATACCTATAAACATAACTCTAGTACTAAGTTTATTGAAGCAAAACACGCACGCGTTTTAGTGAAGCAAAACACGCGCGCGTTTTTGTCTACTATCCTAATTGGCATGCATGTTGGCAGCCTTGGGATTAGGCTTCGCAGGGTCGGGATTGCTTGGGATGATTTCTATTTTATGGATCAAGCATGATTGACTTCATTCTACCATTGCATCTAAAAGGTCGCTCAACTTCTTGCACACACCCTAAAATCAGTTTGATATAGTAATAGTTTATATATATTGAGGAGAATTTAGCCACTGCAACATAACATTTGGAATGACATGGAGCAATATTTAGTTTATTTGATTAATTAGTGACTTACTTGTAGAGATGATGAGAGCCTGTGCAGCATGGTTAAGGTTAGCTCTTGCACAAGGAATAGCCCTTGCTCCCAGCAGCTGTAGCTTATGAACATTAACGCAATGGAGCAGTTAATAAGTACGCCCAGTTGCATGAATATAAATGTTAGTCAAGTCCCTGGATTGAATTGGTACTGATTGATTGCTTCATTAACAAAACACTCACTGTGGGGATTGGGGAAGCTACGCATGCAATTGCAGCTGCCTTAGCTCCTGCTTTCACTGCTTCTGTATGCACATGTATATATGCATACATTCATGGTTTCATCATGCCCACAAATTATTAATCAACACATTGTATTTTCTTCAGGAATTGTGTGACTGAGGCTATTGAAATTTAAACTAAATGGATTTAGGCACACGATCTCTAGCCATAGACAGTGCAAAAAGCGAATTAAGAAAGATTATTGCAAATGAGGGAATGATCATTTACCGGTGGAGCACTGCTTTGCTCTGAGCATTTTCATATTAGCTTGCTGTTGATCTGGAATTGTCATCTCCTCGTTTGCTATGCTAATAATTCCCTCGAGTCAGTGCTGGAGATCAGATAGATATAATTTATGAAAATGAAGGAAGAATTGGAAACTCAAATAAGTTCACAGTATATATAAGGAGCAAGACTGGGTGCATCAATCAATGGCTGACTGGTGATATAACGTAGCCAGGGGTGGAACATAATGAATTAGACTACCATGGTTTGGTAGAATGACGAATACATGGTTTTCACAAAAAACCGTGTCCAAGGCCGCAGGGATTGTGTACGAGGGGAAATTGGAATAATGCTTGCCAAGAATTCTGTACCCTTTGGAAACCATGTGTCCAGCGCCGCAGGGATTGAATAGTATTGAGTACGAGGGAAATAATGCCTGCCGACAATTCTGTACCCTCTGCCATGTTATTGTTCCGTGTGCTTTTGTCCTTGCAAATCTCAATATCCCTGCTAGATCTTACAAAGAGCGGGTGGTACTGGTGGGGATTTTAGTGTCACACTGGCACCTAATTTCATTTCTGAGCTTAAAATTGTTTAACAAACAACATAAATCACATGGATGATTTCGTCATAAAATCAACCTAAAAAGTCAAAAAGTTCCCTTGTTAGACAGCTCTTAGTAAGACTCCAGTGTAATCTGATTTATTGTGCATGGTGCTGTGAACCTAGCTAGCTAATTACTATGCAACTACCACTGATAAATGCATTAATCCCTACTTACTTTAGTCTTTTTGGCGGCTTCGCCTCTAGTCCTTGACATCAATAGAGTCAATACTATTCAATAGCAGAAAAAGAGTGGTAACTTGGTAAGTTGGAACATGAGTTGTGGATTCCATAGGACTGGAACCCTGGCAAGTTGGAGCAAGTTGGTCGGGAGTTGTGACTATTGCAACTTGTCATTGATAATGTTGCAATACCCCGGTTTTGACCCCATTTGCATTAAATATACATGATACATATATTGTAAATAATCATGGTGAGGAGCTAAAGACAAAAGCCCCACCATCGATTTGGTTGTGTTATGTTTCGGATTGGAATGGTCGTCGATGGTATATCGGGACATACGACATATATTAAATTGTGACATCATGTAAATGTGCATTTTAATTAAATAACTCAATCAACTATGTTCACTGCAACTAAATTGAGAAGAGGCATGATTCCAAAGGATAAGGAAGGGGAATGTTGAACATTGAGTCACGGGGGAAGAGCCATGTGTCACCACTCTCTTTTGCTCACCACCACCTTAGTTATTCCGTTGTTAGTTGGGGGCAGCGATTGGCTGGCAGAAAGACGACTACGCTCATACTCTCTCCACAACGTGCCTTGGGGTAGCGGATGGTCTGTCCATTGGGGGTCGAGAGTCTGTTCGTTTCCCTCACACTGGGCGGAGTTAAAAGGTTCCACATTCCATTGTTGGGGGTTCGCCTTCCCTCTCTCACGCCGATTGCTAGTATGTGAGTTTCTTCCCCGCTCACACAGAAATATGGTTCTCCTCTGCCTCACGGATTTGTGGACTAGCGGATCAATTATTTCCTCTATTCACACAGAGCTTCGTGTCTTTTTCCACCATTGACCAGACTGCGTAATGTTCTGTTATTCCATCGTGGAATCATGGTCGTAATGGCATTCGTAGTTATGTGTTTTGGTTGTGTCTTTTTTTCCTCACGCACAGATTGAGGATCCGTTCCTTTCCCACCGCCGTCTGTGCAATTTCTCCAGCGATTGCATTAAGGATCGGGTGCTGCGAGTTAATAGTCGTTTGTGGGCTGTTGTTTTTCCACATTTTACTTGGCTGTGTTTTCCATTTTTGTGGTGGTATCATTTGAAGAATTGCTGAGAGTTCCTACGTTCTGGTCGACTGTGTTTTTCCCTTGTAAAAGATTGAATAGATGTTTGGCTGCTTGCATGCAGTGGTTTTGTCCTCGGACTGCATTGGAGTGGTGAATGAGTGCCTGAGTGCTTGATAAACCTGGTGGGTTGAGAACCACACAGACAGAGCTACTGAGCTGGCTTTCTTCTCCACAACCCCTGAATAGCATTGGAAGGGACATCAAGGTCTGAGGGACTACGTTGCAGAGAAGGGACTGATTTCCTTGTGTTGGGTGTGTGTGGGTGTTCTATAAGCTAGGCTGGTTCTGGTGTTGGTGTCTATAGCTCTTCAATGAGCTCACCAGTTTAGCATTTAGCCTTTCCCAACTCCTGGCTGACCTGATAAATCTAACTCTGTTGGCTTGGTTGATCTGTTGTTCGCTTGATAAACCCAACTGTGTTGTCTTGGTTGAACTGTGTACCGTTGTGGTGGTGTTATCCTTGGCTATGTGTAAGCCTGTTAGCTCCTTATTCCTTGGGGGTAATAATGCCTGGATCGGGGGTGGCAGCGTTGCTGAGAGATTAAAGAGCACGCGGGCCTAGGGATGGGTGGAATGTTGCAGTGACGTAGTTGGTTGCGGAACAAGTTCTCTATAAGATCAATATTCTTGCCTAACTTGTGTTTGCAATTATAATTACCATTGATGAATGAATGATGATATACACGTTAAATGTTGATCTGTATATGCATGAGTATTGATTGATTTGATTTGCTTCCGTTGTGTATATGAATGATTATGCCTCGTAATATGTTTGATGTTTTAAGTATCATGCTTCAGCATTACATATATGTATGTTCATGTTCGTTGGTCTAGATGCCCGGATGATGTGATGTGTATCGTAGTGTCCTCTTCGCCGGTCGGAGGGTCGGGGACGTTACAGTGTGGTATCAGAGCTCTGGTTGCAGCATGGGCCTGAATGGGCTGTGAAGATGCAGTGACAGAGCTTATGTTGCAGCATTTGGGCCTCATAGGGCCATGAGAAACAGTTAGCAGAGGTAGGTTTCCTACTGCCTAGAAGAAACCAGGAAAAATGGTCGAAGACAAGAAAATTCACAAAAGTTTCTAAGTAACGAAATCGTCGGCTCATCGGAGAACTTAGTGCGAAGTTCCTCCGACACGGTGGAAGTATTAGTTTGATGGCCACTCGATGGAGGACAGCCGACAGAAAATTTCACAATTCGTTAAAGGTCCATCGGTGGAATATAGAGGATGGGGGAGTCACAGTTTCGGCAGAGATCAATCGAAGACCGCCGAAACGCCGACTCCATGTAGTGGAAAGATCCTCCAATGTTTTGATTGTCGGCGATCAATGAATGTTAGTGGAAGGGAGTGCCGATAGCGACGATGGAGACAATTTTCAAAAATTTTCTAAGGCAAGAAAATCATCGACGATCAACAGAAGTTAGTGGTATTGATTGCCAATGAACATTGGCAAGAATTAGTTGAATGGATTGCCGCCGTTGTGAGTGACTATGGAACTAACCGTCCGATGCAGCAGTTGCTAGTCGTTCCGACAACCGACGTGTCAAAAGAAAGTGAAAGGACAAAAGTTTTGAAATTTTTTCTAATTCATAAAATCGTCGATGAAATTTAGATGATGGAACCGCCGATGCGGTCGCGGACCTCGGGAGAAATTAGTTGTTCGAACCATTGATGCCGTCGATGGAAAATAGTTGTTGGGATTGCCGACACCGCAGAAGGATTTAGCTGTTTGTCAGTCCGTCGTTGTGGCTGTCGTGTGGACTAAAACGTCGACGTGTAGCGCTTAGTGGTTCCAACCATCGATAGAAGAAGAAAGTTTCAAAATTTTGTTTAAGTGTCGAAACCATCGACGGAAGTTAGTTGATGAGACCGTCGATGGATGTCGGTGGAAAATAGTTGATCGAGCGCCCGCTGTTGCGGATGGCTAGACAACTATGCGTCCGACGGGTAGAGCCTCCGATCGTCGATGGCGTAGAATTTTTGAAATGTTTCTAAGGAGCGAGATCATCAGCGATCGGAGGAGAATAGTTGTTGGCATCGTCAATGAATAGAAGATGGAAGAGCCAATGCGGTGGAAGACAAGGCAAGAAGAAAATTCAAAATTTTCTCTAAGGCATGAGATCATCGGCCATCAGGAAATGTTAGTGGATCGGATCACCGATCGAGAAAAGTTCAATGAAGGTGACCCATTGTTGTGGCTACTTAGTCAACTATCCATCCGACGACGCAACAGCTGGTGCTTCCGACCGCCAATGGGCTTGTGGCCGCGGAAGACATAGGAAGATCATGGCCAGCCGTTGCAGAAGCCTTGACAATTATCTTGCGGATGCATTAGTCTCTCCACTCACCGATGCCAAGGTGTTTAGTGTATAATGGTTCCGAGTTCCGATAACATACTACGGTGGTGTGTAGTGCTCGGGAGTGTCGACACTATGGAAGAGTTAGGGCTTGTGGAAACCGTTGTTACGGACGTCTAGAGGACTAAATGTCCCATGCCACAATAGGATGCCGCTTCGACCGCTGACAAATCTTTGGTCCGCAGAAATTATAACAGGATTGTTGACCGCCGTTGTGGAATGATAGACCACTACAAGCTCGATACGGCGGAAGGAAATAGACAAGCGACTCGCCGATATAGCGAAATATTAGTAAGGAGAAGACCTGATGAACAGTCAGTTTTCTCACTGATGCTGACTGGAAGTTTAGTTGGTTTTCCCACCAAAATGCTGGAGAGAAATAAATGAATAGACTGCCGATGAACTAGGTGTTTTGACCACCGAAGTATCAGATAGATAGCTGGGAAGGGGTCTGATTGGGCCTGAGGAGATTTGAGTTTTTCAAAGGAACCCCTCAATAATTTTTCAAGCAGTTTTCAACTGTCTTTCAGTCGGTTTTCAACAGATTTCAGCAGATTATCAGTGGTCACAAGGTTGAAAATAAAGAGAGAAAAACTTTGTATTTTAAGCAAAATTGTGTTTTATGAATTTCCAGAAGAGGAAGGTAAGTAGTTTTGATTTATATTAATTATATGCATCTAACAGTTTATTACTAACACAATGCAGAATTAGAGACAACTTCCAAGAGCAGTACTCCAGAAAGAACAGTGTGGTAAGGCAAGAGGTGGTTCAGTCATGAGAATCCATGATGGGTATGATGCTCGGGATTCTTACGAGCGAGCAGAAGATGCCATGGGAGAAAATGTCTGTAATGGAAATGATGACATAGAGTCTAATGGAAGGAGATTCTAGGGGACACCGCCTGAGGTTGCAGCCACCGTGAGAAGCTTGGTTAAAGCCCAGGAAGAGCAGCATCAGTTGAATGCTGCCATATTGCAGAGTTTGAAAGACTTGCAAAAAAAGATAGATTCTGGACGGGGTACATCAAGGCCAAAAGGCAGTAAAAGCAGCACTAGGAGAAGGAGAAGGACTTCTAGTGGACCATCTGATTCTGAAGAATCCAGTGGAGATACAAGTTCATCTTCTCATAAGAGGAAAAGAAGAACACACCATAGGGATCGCTCTCGAGATGAATTAAAAAGGACATGGCTGAATACATTTCAAGGTGCATGAAATGTCAACAGGTAAAGGTAGAGCATCAACACCCAACAGGATTGTTGCAGCCTTTTCCAGTTCCAAAATGGAAATGGGAAGTTATTTCCATGGATTTTATTACATGATTTCCGATGACTTGGAGACAACATGATTCCATCACGGTTGTGGTAGACAAGTTGACAAAAGCAACACATTTTATACCAGTGAAGTCTACGCACAAGACTGATGACATTGCAAAGATATTCATGAAGGAGATTTTCAAATTGCATGGATTGCCGAAGGCAATATTTTCTGACAGAGATGTCAAGTTCATTTCCAATTTTTGGAAAGGATTGTTTGCGGATTTGGGTACAAAGCTAAACTTCAGCACTGCATACCATCCTCAGACAGATGGGAAGATAGAAAGAGTTAATCAGGTGCTTGAAGATATGCTTCGCATGTATGTGATGGAAAAACCAACCAAATGGGAAGATTACTTACATTTGGTAGAGTTTGCTTACAACAATGGACAGCAGGCATCCTTGGGGATGAGTCCATATCAAGCTTTGTATGGAAGAAGGTGTAGGACACCAGTGACTTGGGATAACCCAGTGAACAAAGTTGTGCTTGGACCATAATTGCTCAAGGAAATGGAGCAAGAGGTTTTAAAGATTAGGCAAAATCTGAAAGCAGCATAGGATAGATAGAAAAGCAATGCAGATAAGCATAGGACGAACAGAGGGTTTAGTGTTGGGGATCATGTTTACCTCAGAGTGAAAGCAAAGAAAAGTTCCTTGAAGCTTGGAAGTTGTGCCAAGATGTCACCTAGATACTATGGGCCATTTGAAGTGCTTGAAAGAATAGGGCCTGTTGCATATAGACTTGCATTGCCTGCTAGTATTAGAGCTCATAATGTTTTTCATGTTTCTTTGCTTAAGAAATATGTACATGATCCTAACCATGTGATAAATTGGGATGTGATTCAGGTGGAACCCAAGGGAGAGTTCCAAATCGAGCCAATGCGCATCCTCGACATGAAGGTCATAATGCTCTGGAATCGATCCATAGGGTAGGTAAAGGTGCAATGGAAGCATTACAGACCTGAAGAGGCTATGTGGGAGTTAGAGGATGCCATGCAATTGGCACATCCATTTTTGTTCAATCCTGTGGAACACTGAGGCAGTACCAGTGTAGCATTTTGTTTAAATTTTTTAAAGCACTGAGGACAGTGCTATTGAAGGGGGAGGGGAATGTAACACCCCGGTATTGACCCCGTTTGCATTAAATATACATGATACATATATTGTAAATAATCATGGCGAGGAGATAAAGACAAAATACCCACCATCGATTTGGTTGTGTTATGTTTCGTATTAGAATGGTCACCGATGGTATATCAGGACATATGACATATATTAAATTGTGACATCATGTAAATGTGCATTTTAATTAAATAAACCAACCAGTTATGTTCACTGTAACTAAATTGAGAAGAGGCATGATTCCAAAGGATAAGGAAGGGGAATGTTGAACATTGAGTCATGGGGGAAAATCCATGTGTCACCACTCTCTTTTGTTCACCACCACCTTAGTTATTCCGTTGTTAGTTGGGGGCAGCGATTGTCTGGCAGAAAGACCACTATGCTCACACTCTCTCCAAAACGTGCCTTGGGGTAGCGGATGGTCTGTCCACTGGGGATCAAGAGTCTGTTCATTTCCCTCACATTGGGCGGAGTTAAAAGGTTCCACATTCCATTATTGGGGGTTCGCCTTCCCTCTCTCATGTCGATTTCTATTCTCTGAGTTTCTTCCCCACTCATGCAGAAAGATGGTTCTCCTCTGCCTCACGGATTTGTGGACTGGCAGATCAATTCTTTCCTTTGTTCACACATAGCTTTGTGTCTTTTTCCACCATTGACCAAACTGCGTAATGTTCTGTTATTCCATCGTGGAATGGTGGTCATAATGGCATTCACAATTATGTGTTTTGGATGTGTCTTTTTTTCCTCACGCATAGATTAAGGATCCGTTCCTTTTCCACTGTCGTCTGTGAAATTTCTCCAACGATTGCATTGAGGATCAGGTGCTATGAGTTCATAGTCATTTGTGGGCTGTTGTTTTCCCATGTTTTACTTGGTTGTGTTTTCCCTTTTTGTGGTGGTATCATTTGAAGAATTGCTGAGAGTTCCTACGTTCTGGTCGACTATGTTTTTCCCTTGTAAAAGCTTGAATAGCTATTTGACTGCTTGCATACAGTTGTTTTGTCCTCGGACTGAATTGGAGTGGTGAATGAGGGATTGAGGTGCTTGATAAACCTGGTGGGTTGAGAACCACATAGACAGAGCTACTGAGCTGGATTTCTTCTCCACAACCCCTGAATAGCACTGGAAGGGAGATTAGGGTCCGAGGGACTGCGTTTTAGAGAAGGGACTGATTTCCTTGTGTTGGGTGTGTGTGGGTGTTCTAGAAGCCAGGATGGTTTTGATGTTGGTGTCTATATCTCTTCAAAGAGCTCGCCAACTTAGAATTTAGCCTTTCCCAACTCCTGGATGGCCTGATAAATCCAACTCTGTTGGCTTGGTCGTTCTGTTGTTCACCTGATAAACCCAAATGTGTTGGCTTGGTTGAACTGTGTACCATTGTGGTGGTGTTATGCTTGGCCATGTGTAAGCCTGTTAGTTCCTTATTCCTTCAGGAATCATGCCCAGCTCAGGGGTGGCAGCGCTGCTGAGAGATTAAAGAGCACGCAGGCCTACAGTTGGGTGGAGCGTTGCAGCAACTTAGTTGGTTGCAGGACAAGTTCTCTATAAAATAAGTATTCTTGCCTAACTTGTGTCTGCAATTATAATTTCCATTGATGAATGAATGAAGATATACATGTTAAATGTTGATTTGTATATGCATGAGTATTGATTGATTTGTTTTGCTTCTATTGAGTATATGAATGATTATGCCTTGTAATATGTTTGATGTTTTAAGTATCATGCTTCAACATTACATATATGTATGTTCATGTTCGTTGGGCTAGATGGCCGGATGATGTGATGTGTATTGTAGCATCCTCTTTATCGGTCGAAGGGTAGGGGACATTACAAATGTATTAGCGTCGTCCTCGACTCCTTGAGTCGTCTTCGCCTGGGCCCTCGACATCAATAACAAAAAAAGAGTGGGAAGTTTGAAGTTGGAATGTGGAGTTAGGAGAAGTAGAACCATGATAGCAGGCTGGTCGTGACTGTGAGAATGCTAAGGAGGAGTGGAGCACAAGCACAGTGAGGAGAAACAGAGCACAAGTGAACAATCCATGCTCCCACAACCCAGTGTTCATTTGCGAGCTGGCGATGAACAGTACATTCTAAAATTCATTTATTTTCCTCGTGAATTTTGATTATAAAAATAATTATGAACTTATGCAGCTGATTGTTTGAATACAATATTATTCTTGACCAATTATTAATATGAGGAGTAGATGAATCTTCAATTTTTCATACGACTATGGGTTCTTGGAAAAAACCATGTCTTCCCTTATTTCAAGCACTCAGTTAGTTTGAACCCCAAATTGATTGAGGCATATCCATTCTTTTGGCCATGGAAACCCATTGAAAATTCCCTTGGGCTTCCAAATTAGGGGATGTTAGGGAAGAACTGATTCATAACTCTTACTTATACAAAAAAATCTCCCCAATAAGCATGAATTCCGGCATAGTAATAGAGGCTAGCCTTGTATCCTTCTTTAGATTCATAAATGTGACACCTATGGCCAATCCAAGACCTTGGATCATAAATGTTTGAATCTAGGAACATAAACATGCCCTTTGATAGTCATAATAGCCAAAAATATACCTGTAGCGTTTTTACTTCTTAGTTTTGTAGGTACATAACAAATCTAGAAAATAAACTTGAACTCTTTGGAATACATACCTACATTGCAATAATGCTGAGGAATATTGTAAGGATAGTAAAAAAAAATGTTACTACTCTCATTCATAAGTGTGCCCTTATTTCGTTCTACTAGTACCGGGGCTCCTTTGATTTGGGATAATAGACTTTCCACAGGGGGATAAAATCTTATATTGTTTTTCACATATCCATCCCCAATTCTAAATCTCTTATATATTATGTTTTTCTCTAGTGGAAGAAGGTCACAAAGTTAGGGAATTAGAGCAAGGAAGAGGTTAAAAATAATGGAGATGATATTTTTATTTTGGTGACAAGAGAAAGGAAAATGTGCCATTACCTGCAGCCTCTCTTTTTGGTATTTAGTTTGTTTCTTACCTGTGTTATCAAAGCTAGTAATTTTGTGGTAAGAAGGTTATTCAATTATGTTGTAGCTAGCTGTTGGATATAATTGAAGTTGTTAGGGCAGTGGTTACTTATGATATTATGGTCGAACCATTTTATTTGCTTTCTCCATCTCTGAATACGTGTTTCCAAGAATGCCTCCTATATATGTTTGATCTATTTCTATTTTGCTCCACCTGTAGTATCTAACCTATCAATGCTCTTACTTGATACTTTTTCTATAAGTGGGACCTGCTAAGCAAGTTATTTCTAGCTGGATTCATGGCAAAGACAACCCCTGTTTATTTCCATTGGATTTATACTTTAGGGGTTGTAAGCCTAGTTGACCTTAGAGCTAGAAACCAAGTTGTCATTGATTGGAAGCCATCCCTCTTACTAAAGAAACTTCATTGTGTAAACTATAAGCACATATACAACATGAAGAAAAATGTTGAGTGGAAAGTCACTTAAGTTTCAAGCCATAAAGTATGCACTTAATCTGCTCATGTCTACTTCTTGTTCACTAACATGGATCACTCTTGAGGGAATGTAAAAATTATCATAAAAATGGGGAAGAATCCATAGAAAACAACAATGAAAAATAATAGCCATGTCTGTATTCAACGACGAAGTTAAGCTTAAATATTAGCAAACTAATAGAGATTTTTATGTAAATGCCCAACATATTTGCATTTCAAGGCATTCAAGAATACATCAACAATCAATTACAACATGTTAAGCTAAGGTTTTGTGTTACATGAGGCCTTCATTATTCCTATTCCTTCTTAAGCCATCGGTGTCACACAAAGGAGGTAAATATACTTGAAAAAAGTATCCAATCTAGTATGAAGAAAAAATAAAATCAACCAGTAAAAGTGGGGAATTCTACAAGATTGATTACAGTTACAACTAGTTGTCTATTTAGGTTTGATCATCATGAAAATTAGCAAATCAACAAAATCCACCATAACTCTAGTTCTATTAAGTATCAAAGGGATAAAAATAAAACTTAAACACCAACATATTCACCATGCTTAAAATATTGAGTTTAAGATTGACATATCGTTATTTATTAATTATTATATATTTGTGATTACTATTTTTTTCTAGATTCAATTTATAGCATTGCAGAGGTTACAAATCTACCTGGGATGTGTATACCCCAGGATACAGTGGGTGCAATCATTCTGAATTCTTATGAATATAGATAGTACCACTCTCGATTGGTCCTGCATTTAGTATAAAACCATTAGAGCTCCAACAATTGTAGACTCTTATTCTTTACTACTGTAGGGATTTTTGCTTGAAGCCAGTCTTGATGCTTAAAATAGAGACATGACTCATGAACCTATCATATGCAATGCATGTTAACTATATAGTTTGGAAATTCTAGAGATACTAGTTTATTTTGAAGGAAAAAGGAGCCCAAACCAACCTGATCTTGAAGATCTTTAGGAGTATCAATATTTGACTACCACCAGAGCATCCCAAGTATGACAGTTGTTGATAGGACTTGTGCAACTCTTCAACAACTCAGATATTCATGGCATCTTTCCTCAACAAAATCGATTATTGCTCCACTTCCCACCATATTGCACCCCATTCATATCTAGAAAAAAATGTTGCTTTCCAGTATTCATTTATGTCATTCAACACCAACAAATTTTCCTTTATTTTAGGTGCAATGTGAGACTAATAAGCCTTCACCAAGTAATGTCCAAGAACAATAAGTTGAATGTCTAATACCTAATTTAAGCCACACTGATAAAATTCCTCTTAAAAATGAAAAAGTTCTCATCAAAATAAAATTGCTGATTCAAGCAAACCATTTTAGTATTAGTATGTTATCTCATAATTAGAGAGAAAATAGAAATGTTTGGATATATTATTATTAGTTTTTATTAATAACAATACAAAATCTACAAAAATCGGGTGAACCTTTAATAACCTTAGTTGGACATGGCTTGCAATTTATTTTTGGTATTTACTGGTCTTTTAAGAAAACACGAGACCTCACAAATGATATTTAACTAACTAGATAGAGAGAGGCCAATGCGGTTCCATTTAGTGAGCGTGAGCACAATTTTTTTATAATCAATTAGCCTTTTGAGGCCTCAAATTATGTAGAAATTCTCTTAAATTTTGTGAGGGGTACATACTTGATTTCCTTGGCTGAATGGTATTTATACACCTGGTCAGGTTGGAATTTTGAATCATTGAATGCAGTTAGATCTACGTGGAGAATGCAAATGTGTTGGAACAACCAGTGTAATGAATCCAAATGGTCTCTCTGAAATATTAAAGTTATGTTGACGAGCACTCAATAAAAGGGTAATTTTTTTTATTAAAAGTTATATGCATGGCAGTTTCGAAACAAAACCGTTAAAAAAAATTCACTGAAGGATAGGGGTGCCCGTCAAATTTAACCCCTAGCCTCATTTTCCAATTCTCATTCATTTGTTAGTTCTTACATTTTTTCTATAGAAATCTTTGGTGAGTCCCATTTAGATATGTAGAAATGGATAATGATTTAGGCTATGGTGTAATTTCAAGGAATAATTTGAACAATGTCCAGCAAGAATTGAGGCATTGACCAAAAGATATAATGGATATGCAAGTAGTGGATTTTCTAGCGCATGGGAAAAAAATAAAACATGAGCAATTAGAGTATCATCTTGAGCAATGGCACATGAGAACGAGATCGAGTAAGATAAGAAATAACTTTGAAATATTGTAATATCTTTATTTTGGTCTTTAGAATGTATTGGTTTGGTATGTAAATATTATAAATATGTGATGTAGAGCTTTAGGAGAAGGCCTCACTAGTGAATACTCTATTTTTAAAAGACAACTATTTTATAATTTGTGAGTCATGTACTAGTAAGCCATGAAAAACTGTAAAAACTTGTAAATATTTAAATGAAAATAAAAATTGCAAGAGCTGGTTATAAAAGAAACTAAAATAAGGGAGTTGTGTGTATCCACTAAGGAGAGGTGATGGGGGTTGTGAGATTGCATCCATTGTTTCCAAGTGTCATCTTGAGAACCCATCTTGACTTCCCTTGCTAACATTTAATTTTGATGTAAGAAAGTGGCTAAGAAATCAACTCATGAATTAATGAAGAACGTGAAAAATTCATAAATTCATATGGATGAGTATGGGCTCAATTTACTTGACCCAGATGTTAATTGTTTTCATGGGAAATCATTCTCCACCATCCCCACTCCATTGTAGAACAACCAGACTTCAATTCTCTGCATGATATGTGTTCCCAGTAGTGGAATTAACAAAAATCGTAACAAAAAATCAAGCTTTGATTTAGAGTTTCTAGAATGCCCATAAATTCAGGTGGATGGTGAAATCCAGTGGGGAATCCATAGACATAAATCATGGGGTGAATTTGAGAGTGTAAAAAGCATAGAAATCCACGAGAAGACCCAAATTTGGAAGCCAGGAAATTAAATTTTGTGAGTGAGAGTCACATGGCCAGAAATCAGAAAAATCCAAGAGTGGATTGAAGTGATAGAGAGGTCAGAGGTTGGAATTGCTTGATAAACCTAGTGAAGGACAAAATATATGAAGATTTAGTATCTTGGACCTTCCTATGCCCACCCTGAAGAGCACTAGAGGTAAGGGCCACCTGAGGGACTGTGTAGCAAAAAAGGGGACCTTGCTTGTGTTGGGTGTGGTAGGTATTGTGGATGCCAACATCGGTTGAGACCAATTGAAATTCCTGTAGCTATGTGGTTGATCTCACTGGCTTGGAATTCTTCTTCCTTGTCTCCCTGCATGCTTGACAACCCAGCTATGTGTTGGCTTAGCATGAATATGTGTTTTTATGGTTGTGAGTGACCCTATGTTGTTCCTCCTTAGTGGATACATATCCCATCTCGGGGGTGGTCTCTCAACTGAAATAATATAAGATGGATAGAGACCTACGGTTAGGTGGAACATTGTTCTTCCATAGCCAGTTGCACGGGCACTTCCAATTGAAAGATAAGTGTTCGTTGTTGTTTCTAATTATATCACTTTTTTATATTATGAATGACTGTTTGTTTATGTCAGATTGAATAAATTGGTCCAGTTAAATTATTAAATTGAATGCATGTGAATAGCCTGAAAATGAGTTTATTTATGTTCCTTATTTTTTTTATTTTGCTTGGGTTGAACATGATTAGCAAGGACTAATTTTCAAAGACTGATTAGCAGATAGAAAATCAGTCCTTGAAAATGAGTTTATTTATGTGCATTATTTTTGTTATTATGTTGTAATTGCATGGTGACTTTAAGGTAATAACAGACATCAAGGAAGTAGGAGGAGACTTGAAAGTTTCTCTATAAGATCTTGGTGGTCACTTACATGTCATATTACAACTTATACATGTTAGGATATTTAGACACTTAGGAGTTAGTTAAGATCAATTTGTGTAATATATTTGTTAGGTAAAGTGTGTTTCTTTAGTATGCATTAGTATGCATTTGTAAATATTTAATTCGACGGTCATGATATGTTCTAGACATAGAGTGATCTGACGGTTCAACTTCTCTTATATCATACCTACTCTTGATCCGTGGCTTAACACCCGATTGGTCCATGATCTCTATTTAAAGAGCATGGAGGGTCCTTGGCTAATTGATCGATTATGAGAAGCTCATTTGAAACTTTCTTTCTTTTGCATACTAAATTGCTCAAAGTAGCTATTTGGCTAGGGTTGTGGACTATTTCCCTCTCGAGGGTTTTAACCACATCAAAACATTGGTGTGTTGATCTGTGATCTGTTAGTGTGAGTGGCTGCTCTAGGTGTTCAGTCTTTTGGGAGTACCCTGTGTACCCGAACATGATATTTAGACACTTAGGAGTTAGTTGAGATCAACTTGTGTAATATATCTATTAGGTAAAGTGTGTTTCTTTAGTATGCATTTGTAAATATTTAATCCAATGGTCATGATATGTTCTAGACATAGAGTGATCCGAAGGTTCAACTTTTCTTAGATCATACCTACCCTTAATCCATGGCTTAACACCCGATTGGTCCATGATATATATTTAAAGAGCATGGAGGGTCCTTGGCTAGTTGATCGATTATGAGAAGCTCATTTGTAACTTTCTTTCTTTTGCATAATAAATTGCTCCAAGTAGCTATTTGGCTGGGGCCGTGGACTGTTTCCCTCTCGAGGGTTTTAACCACGTAAAAAAATTGGTGTGTTGATCTGTGATCTGTTAGTGTGAGTGGCTGCTCTAGGTGTTTAGTCTTTTGGGAGTACCCTGTGTATCCGAACATGGTATCAGAGCATTTAAAGAGATGCCTTTGGTTGTGATCTAGATCTTGAACTGTTGTTGCCGAAATTTTGAAAGGATTTTTGGTTCTGGTTTTTCTATGCATTTCTGGGTTGTGGAAAGTGTTCCATTGTGTCCGGAGCACCGTTTCCATTGGGAAATAGTTTTTGTTTCATAAAAAATTGTTTCTATTTGGCCCAAATACACCGATTTCACTAGATTCGAATGTATAATGTTACAGTGACGTTTTTTAATTTTTTTTAAATCTCTCATATTTTATCAGTTTTATTATTAGATCTAATTTTTGTTTTTTTTGGTCTCGTATTGTTTCCTTCTTTGTCTGCGTATGCTCTTTGCCGTGCACCTTGCGCGATTGCGGCGAATCATAAATAGAAAGGGAAATGGTTTTTGTCGACTATGTATGCTCTTCCTATGCGATTGCGGTGAATTAGAAACATAGAGAAAACATAGACTTTCCGGGTAAGCTAACAAGATCTAACCACATAAGCATGGAAAAGTTTTTTTTCAGTTTGTGGTGTGGTTTTCAGGAAAAAGAAGCAAGCACGGAGACTGAGAGAGAAGAGTAAAAAAAAAAGCCTTCATCATTCCCTTCTTTTACATACATTTTAAACTTAGCTCACTTGGTTCAAAGTTGCTTTATTCCTTAATAGGTCTTGAGTTCAAATCTTATTAAGTTAGTTTTTTAATAGTGCATGCAATTTCTAATTTTATGTTACTTTATTGTAAAAATGCATCTCACTTAAATTAAAAATAAAATAAAATAAAAAGTGAGTCACTTAAGTCTTTTAGTTTATTGCGGCACTATGTCAAAGGTTCATCTTGGAAAGAAGGGTTTTTTTTTTAGTTGTTCAAATTTATATCTGTCACGTCACTATTGGGGACATCTTCAACATTTTATTTTATCGAGCATAACTTCATCACACGGAATCGGTTTTCAGTGCCGTTTTTTTTTAAACAACCTGATTTTTCGAGCTCTTTGCATCTAGACAGTTGGTTTATATTTTTTCAGCCCTTATTTTACAGTATGGTCGCCCCTTGTGATATTATACTTACTAGTTCTAACTAAGTTTTCATGGAAATCTAGTATAGAGGATGTTCTACGAAGTAGGAGACTTTTCAGAAGTACCCCAAGGAAAGAAACAGAATCCACTAATGATGATAAGAAAATAAAATGGGCAAATAGATGTGATGAATCTTGTGGATTGATTGGGATGTCAATCTCTACTGATTTACAATTCCATATATCTGGAATTGATGAACCTGATAAAGCTTGGGAAAAGTTGAAATCTGTGTTTGGTAAACACAATGAAATTTGAGATCATCAACTTAAGAATGAGTTGATTTCTTTAAATCCAAGTGATTTTTCATGCATTCAAGATTATTTATCTAAGTACAAAACTCTTAGACTGTTATGTGAAAAGTGCAAGATTAAGAGAGAAGACAAACAATGCATTTATCATATTCTTTCCAAACTTTAACCTGCATATTCTATTTTTGTATCTATATTTTACTCCATGAAAGAATCCTTGACTATAACTAGTTATCAAGAGCCTAGTATTGAATCCTTTTGTGATTCCTTAATTAGAAAGCAAGATAAGTTAATTCATCTTGGAATAATTAACAATGCAAATACATCTGGGAAAGCCTTATTGTTCCAACAGAAAGAAAAGTCCAAGCCTCCCAAGAAACAAATTTTTCGCAATAATAAGTCAAAGAAGGGTCCCAAACCCTCTTAGTCAACTCCTTCTTAAAAAAATGACAAAGGATCCAAGCCAAAAGGAAATAAGACTAAGCGTCATTGCAACTATTGCGGGAAAGATAATCATGATGAATCTAAGTGTTTCAAGAAGATGGCAGCCTTGGAAGTAGCAACGAAGAAGCACCACATCAGCCTAGATTCGTCTTTAGAATCTACCTCTCATGGACATGCACTTTGTGCTTTTGGTTATTCTTATATTGCATCTTCTTCTTCTACTCAAAATGAATGGCTCATTGATTCTGGAGCATCTTATCATATGGCTAATGATCAAGTCATCTTTTCTACTATGCATGAATGTAACACCAAACAAATATTTGTTGGTGATGATAGATCTCTAAGTGTTGTAGGATTTGGAACAGTTCGAGTAGAAAATAGTTATTTTAGTGATGTCACTAGTGGAAAATGAGAGATTAGTGACCAGGAGACCAAAATTTTTGGTCACCACAGTTTGGTTTAAGGGATAAATGACCAAAATTGATAAATTTAAGTGAGCTAACTAAAAAAGACCAAGATAAATGACTAATTTTGGTCACGGGATAAAAACCAACTAAAAACAACCAAGATAAATGACCAAATTTGGTCGCGGGATATCTAGACTAAAAATGACCACATGACACTTGGTCATTTGTTTGGTCATTTTTTATTCTTGCGATCTTCTTATCACTTCTTAATTAATTATAATTAATAACCAATGTAATTGCAAGGCATTCTTTGAAGGTGAAGTCCATAATTTTAGGTCTTCTTCCTGATTATCATTCCTTTTGGTAAGACAATAAATATAAGGATAGTGGCCTACATTAGCATGGAAAACAATTTTGACATAGAGGTTATACATTATACGTCACATTAATTGTTTTCATTAAATAACTTAAATTCCAGCTACCTGTGACTGTCGATTCACTGAATCATGGATTGATACAAAACACACCAAATTTTAGAGCCACAAGCACTTAATTACTCACATATAGAACTTTCTCAAATCTAGTCAAATTAATAGCCTTCTTTTGGTATTTTGGTTCAATATTTAATTTAATTAAATTAGGAAGAGGGTATAAATTATATTAATTGAGACTCAAACATGCAGTGAGTTAATGCAATTATTCAATTGACTTAGGCCCCTCCATCGACACATACACGCTGTATGATTTCACGACAAGTGTTGAAAAAAATATTTGATGCCCCGAGCCCGATTATGCTAGCTAATTTACTAACTAATTGCTTGATATAATATTGTAGAATTTTTTTTTAATGTTTTCTGAGTTGTGTATTATTTTTTCTTAGGTGCCCAATCCTTATCATAATTCTTACATCTCTCAAGCTTGGATTGCATGTGGATACCCCAATATGGTTATGGCGTAGTCTAAGTGGTTTTTTTGTATAATGAAGTGTGCTCCAACTTGAAAATAATTACAATAAAATAGTTGTTATATTGTTACTGAAGTGTAAAATTTATGATACACATATGACAACTTAATTAATGTGTTTAAAATAAGTTTCATTGAAAATATATCATTTTTTTCATGTAGAAATTAATTAGGAGTACTCAATTGTTTAAAATTGTAAATATTTGAAAGAACAATATTTTTTTGCATTTTTTTGGTCAAAAGGTTTAATAAACTTTTATTTCTCAATTGAAATACAATTATTTATATTGTCTTTCATTTCTCAAAGGAAATATAAATAATTGAAATTAAAACCCCTTGCAAATACCCAAGTATAAACCTACCACACATAGCTTTAATAACACATAGATTTACTATTTATGCCCTTTTAATTGAAATTAAAACACCTTGCAAATACCTTGGTAATAACCTACCACACATAACTTTACTATTTATTCCCAACCATCGGTAACTAATGAAACTTTACACACTTTAAGTTAGACTGGGTTAACATTAATTGGTTGGTTGCTAATCTAATTTAAAAGCTGTTATGAGGTTGT